>JAJHUR010135810.1:77835-103515 GCA_027495735.1 Lutjanus campechanus | reverse complement strand
GGTGAGTTTCCATGAAGTGGGTTTCCCACAGGAAACCAGCAGAGGTGGTGAGCACCCACACAAAAACCCTAAAAGATTATCTACAAACCTACATATGATTCATTTACAAGACAAAAAAAAACCCTTGAAACTAATTTTAACTCGCTGAATCACAAAAATCACAGAAGAAACAAACTTTTTCCTCAAACCTTCCAACCTCATTTTGTCACAAGTAACCCCAGACTCCATTGAAAAATCATGCTGTTTTGAGAATTGCTGAATGAGGAGAAACTTTATAAACTTTGTGAAATGCTGTCTACTACAAATTCTTAATTATTTGGGTCTCCTTGTGAATTCGGCAAGTGTTATACATTGAATGGGCTGCATATACTTGTGTTTTTCATTCTGGAAAAACATCAGGTCCATCTGTCTCAGCGATTTATATTCACTGGTTCCCTCTCACTGCTTTCGGAGCATCATTTTCTCATAGCATCACCAAACAGCAAAAGCAAAATGCAAATCTGGAGAAGGTAACACATCTAACCCGAGGAAACAGCTGGTCATACACAAAACAAATATATTTAAAAGCTCAGGAGCATGCCCTGTTTGATATCCTGAAAGCCAAGTCCCCCACGCAGCTGCAGCTAACGTTAGCAAGTCTGCAGCCAGCACCCATGACTCTCAATGGAAAACCAAACTTTGAGTGAGGCACTGACAAGCTGACTGACATTTTAAGATGATTAATTCCCTCGTGAGATAAGTTCTTCACTGTCCTGGCTGACGCTGGCTCAGCATTTTTCTGAAATTCCTTATCAAACATGCAGTTCAGCACGCTACAACCGCGTGTGAGATTTATTAGTACGTGTGAAACCTCAGAATTAAACTAATATACATTACGGGGAAATATTACAGTATGCAAGCACTGCGGTAACAGCAACAACAACATGACATAAAGGATATCACGTATGCTTCCACCGAGACACAAACAAAAGCGTTAAATACCCTGGTGACAGACTGACAGGCTGCAGGTTGTAGGGACTGGTTTGGGAGGTTGAGAAGGCAGCAAGTGTGGTGTGTAAAGTGCTCTAAATACATCAGAAATAATCAGAATAATCATGTTGGAATCCAGACTTTTAGACTTACATTTTTGTTATTACAAAAAGAGCAAAGTACTAAAAAAAAAGGTACCACTGGGTTAAGGCGACCATATTTCTTAAATAAAAACCAGAGCATTCCAATTTAATAATAATTAAACTGAACTTGATTGATTTATTTATTTGATTTTTAGTTCCAAAGAAGTACCAAATTCCAGGTACCAATACTGGATTGGTTTACTTTGCTATTTTCAGACATCCACCCTTGTGATGGTGGTTTATTCAGTTCATACTGGCTTCACGTGTGCACGATCACCCAAATCACTTTTATACCAGAGAAGAAAAACACCTTATACAACCACAGAATCAGACCGACTGTCTCCCTCCTGACATCTGCAACTCTGAAAATATCCTGGAAAACAAACACTCGATACAACATTTAAGCAAATTAAATGAGTCCCAACTTAACTTAATATCATGCTATACTTGCATACTGAAGAACAAGAATTCCAAAGAAGAAAAATTCCAAATTTGATGGAATTGATTGGAAAAAATGGAAAAGAGAAGTGACATAAATTAAAGAAAAAGTGATCAAATATATCAGTGATGCAGCCTGAGAGGAAAAATAAAAAACTCTTCTTCCTCTGTCCTTTTCCAGCAGTGATGTCACATCCTCTCACACACCAGGTGACACATGCATGCTGTAAATGTCCCATTAATGTCAAATATAATGTTTACTGACATTAGCGACCTTTCACGCGGCGACCCCAAAACCTGCTGGAAACCCTGAGGTCAAGATGACAGTTTCACAGTTCGGACACTCACCGTTGAAGAAGCTCTTGACCTTCAGGTATCCGACGCTGAGGCGGAGCACGGACAGCTTGTCCAGCCGAGCTCTGACCTCCTCGGTGAAGGGCAGCAGGCTGGTGAGCTTGTCCAGCTCGCCGTTGAGCCGGTCTCTGTGGCGTTTGGAGGGGTTGGATTTGGCGCCATCGGGAGGTGGTGGTTTGGGGCTGTGGGAACAGAAAGAAGAAGGTTACTTTAGGACATTAGGAACGTTTTTAAAAAAAAGGGGGTTAATGCGTTAGCTCAAGGACAGAAAAGTGAGGAAACTTGTCCAAACTGATAAAACTTCCAAACCTCAACTCTCTCTCTTTCAGAAAAGGTCAGTTTCCTGTGAGAGTTTGGGATTGGTCACGACGAGTTTTACAAACAAGCTTGAGGCTAAATGTGCTCTGTGTAGTGACGTGTGTGTGTGTGCATCAGCGCAACAGCAGCTGGGATAAATAGAGATGACGCACAGATAACACTGTAGAGAGGTGACACTGAAGACTGCAACACACAAGAGGACACACAAGGGAAAGAATGTGAAGAGTTTGGATTTGGGTGTCACTGTAACTGCAACTAACGATTATTTTCACCATCGATTAAACTGATGATTATTTTCTAAATTAACTGATTAACTGTTTGGTCCATAACATGTGAGAACATGTCAATCAAAGCTCAAGTTGACGTCCTTAAAACTCAACTCAAACATATTCACTTTACTGTCAGAGAGGAGTAAAGAAACCAGTAAATATTCACATTTAAGAAGCTGAAGAATTTTGACTTGTTTCTTTTTAAAAAACAAAACAAACTCAAATCAATTAATCAATTATCAAAGTAGTTGGTGATTATTTTAATAGTCAATAATTAATCGATTCATTGCTGCAGCTCTAGTGTCATTTTGTCTTTATGATCCTGAAACCAAAAACTTAAGACAGTGTCACGTTTAAAGGGCTGCAACTACCATTATTTCAATGATCAATTATCTCCTGATATTACTTTCAATCATTACGTCTATAAAATGACAAAAAATGCTTATCACAAGTTTCCAGAACCAAAAGTGCTTGTGTTTTCTTTTTCTAATCCAAAGATGATCACTTTATAAGGTTTTAAGACAGTTGAGAAGCTGTAGAAAGAAACATGGCGGCGCAATAGTGGTGTCACAACTTCAATAGGTTTTGTTTTTTTTCTCTCTCCCCTTCACATACTCGCATGTACAAAGAAAAAGAAAAACAACATTTCAAAGACAACACAGCGCAGCTTACATGTTGTTACATCACACTTTGGAAAAGGAAAATGACGCTTGTCAGGACATAAATCCAATAATCTGTTCATCTTTAAAAACAGCAAAAAAAAAAATCAAGATTCGCGACACCGGCACAGGGCAACATGTTGGACTTCATGGAAGATGACCCGTGTTTTATGTAGATATAAAAGTGTTGGTCATATATCTGCACATGCAGGTTTATGATGTGTCTGTCACTTTTTCTGTCTTCTATCTCCATGATAAAATCTTCCACTTTGCCTCAGTCATGTTCATATTGAGACGTTTCTTCTTTATTTCACTGACAGTCCGACCCCTCAGGTAACACGGCATTAACAGCACTCACTTTTCCTGTTCCTCGCTGTTAAAACGACAGATTTTCCTTTATGGATCTCTGAAAACAGAACGTCAAACTCCAAACTCTTCAAGTCCTTCTTGTTTCTCTCTGATGCCATTTTCATGACACTTCCTGGCGTATGGAGCAGGACATGCAGTCATATATGACATAAGTCTCATGCACATGTGCTCAGATACACATAGGTGGATCATTTACACAGTTATCTGATGATCAGGTGATTATACATTGATGAAAACATACTGAATATTATTATATTCCATTTCTGTGATATTCTGCCAATAAATCCCCGTAAATCTTCCATAAAATGGTATACATAATGGATACAGCTATTACACTTTGTTCCTTAATCATTTCCATCACTAAGTTAGCATTGCACATAAAAAAGACCAGAGGGGAAATAATTGATTCTGCACTACATTGAGGTGGAAAAGTCGGTGCACTGACAAAATGCAATGGAAACATACATGAAGCATGCGACTTTAACTTCACTCGCTACTCATGAAACAATGTTTCTGTCTTTGTGTTCACTTGGTTTTCCATTGTTTTGACTGGAGCTTTTAATTATGTCATCTCACTGCGATGGTTTAATGTTACTTTACTTGTTAATCTTGAGTGTCTTCACCTGTTTTTTTCATGTAATCACGATCATCAGTTTACAGGCCGAGTTGTTTTCCCTCACAGCCGCTGAATGTTGGGGATTAAAAAGGTTCGCTGAGTGGAAAATAACGGACCACCTCGACTCTCCAGAGGCACAGCAACAGCCTGCCTGCTCCATCCACTGTTGCCATGGGAACCAGGTCAGCAGCAGCAGCAGCCTGATGTCACCTGTTCCAGGACTTGTTTATCACCTGTGTGTGTTCGACTCAGCTCGCTTCAGCTCGACAAACACGACTTAAACCCAGCAAAAGAACTGATCCAGAGTCAGATGGAGCTGAGGAGAGTACTTCAGTTTATAAATTCACTGAGTGAGAGGAAATTAAGAGTTTCCCTTCCTGAATAAGACAATGTTTTTATTTGCACTATCCTTCTGACTCTAGGGTCTGAATGAACCAAAGGTAAGGCTGTTATACCCCCCAAAGTTTGCATGATAATAATAGTAATATACCTGAGCCTCCTCCTGCAGAAAAACAGGCTGGAAAACCTGACGCGACGTTGAATTTTAATCAGTGGGGAGATTTAAGTGTCTCATGATGGTCTCTAAATGTTGTTTTCCATCCTGACAGAAGGGAAAAGTTAACCAGTGATTTTTTTTTCTTATATGATGGTCTACTTAAGACACTTAATTAGGCTCCACATTCACTTCCACCTTCTAAAATGAGAGGAGACGGTGCTCGTCTTTGTCATACTGTCTCTAGTGAAGCGAATATCTGTAGTTTGGACTGTGGGTCAAATAAAACAGACAAAATAATAGAGCTGCAGTCAACCAAAGAAAATCTTGATCAACTGAAATTCTACCTACTGTTCAACCAATCAACTGATTGATGGGGGGAAAAAATGCTAGATTAAATGAATTAAATGCAAGCTGTGTTGCCAAGCAAATGAATTACTGCAGTCTGAGCATTTCTGTTTTTTACACATAGCTGTATCAAAGCCTTCAGGACATGTCTAGTCAGCGTCTCCCAAACTTTTGTCCTGGGGACACACTTTTTTAGAAATGACAAACCATCGTGACTCAATTTACAACAGGCCTTATCAATAAATCTTGGGAAGAGTTACAGTTGGCATAAACAAACATTCCTGGATATTTTTTCTGCCATTTCCACATCAGTTCATATTATTTTAACTAAAGCTGCAATGATTCATCAATTATGAACTGATTACTAAATTAATCACCAGTTATTTTGAGAACTGATTAAATTGTTTTGATTATTTTTTACAGAAAAAAAAGTTCACATTCTCTGATTTTTTTATTTATTTTTTTTTAAAAATAGGTCCAAACATGTGGAGCACACAGACGTATTTTTGGCTTAACATTAAGACCATTTCTCTTGAATATCCCTCAGGGTACAAAATCAGTCCAACATCGCCACAGTCTGTTGTCATGACAACAAAACTTTGATTTTGATATTAACACCAAGTTTAGTATCATGATACTCTGATGATACTAAAAACATGCTTGAAACTGAAACGATACTGGTTCAGTGCTTGATAGCTAACAGATCAGAAACAGAACGTCCACAAGAGACATTAATAATAATATTATCACTCAGTGCGCCTCCATTCATCTGTTTTTGTGCCGTCTCTCCTAATGAAAGTACCACCAGCAACTGTCTAAAGAGCAGAATGAAAAACACAAGCAAAGAAAATACCAGTTCACACATTTACAAGTTCTAGCCAGAGAACAACCCTGTTACTTCACACATTTGGAGTACAACTGCAGTACTAAGCAACACACTGCAGAATTGCTTCCTCCGGCTTCAGTCTAATAATATTTATCTGCTTCAAAACAAAGGATGCTAAATTAAAACTGCTCACTCAGGCCTGATAAGCCTGTCTGTTCTGTTTTAAGAGGTAAATGAAGCCTGCTCTCTCCGCAGGCTGTTTGCAGGTCTGTGTCTGTAACTGAACTCTGATGACCGGCGGTAAACCCGGCGGCTTCTCCTCTGTAACTCAAAGCAGACCTTCGCCGTACAGAGGGGCTTTTCTTTTTCCCAGGGAGGGTGTGAAGCCATGCTGGAGCACCTCAGACCTGCCCTGGAGGTTTAGTTTGGTTGATTTTGGGTCACGTGTGTTTAACCAGAACACGTCAGTGGAGCTCTGTGGTGATAGTTTAAGCACACTCTTATTTTTGCATTTTTCACCCCTTTTTTTTCTTTTTTTTTTTACATTTTCACTGGCATGCTCCATGATTTAATCAGTTTTCCAAACATCTCAGACTCTTTCATTCCAATTTATTTCCAAATCAGCACAGAGAACAACAAGAGAGACTTCTCTTTCAGTCATTTAAGGTGAAAAACTGATATCAGAATAGAAACAAGTTCTGCTCAGAGATTCTTATCTTACCTTAACTTCTGCTTTCTACTTAGACATTCAAAGTTCCCAGGCCACTATGTGACAGATGTGTTTCATTCTTTATATAAATCTTTGAACCTGTAGATAAATACTGTGCTTGTTTGGCTCAACCTCCACTAAATCACAGCCAAGACGAGCTTCAAATGAAAGCTTTCAACAGGCAAAATCTGCTAAATGATTCTGTTGAGTGAAGTTTTTGCAGCATAATGCTGGTTCAAAACTGCAGAGAGGAAGAACAACTTCCTTCTGCTCTTGAGTGAGACAGTCAGTATGAAAACTTCTTCAATTTAGCTGATGTTTTCCTTCAGCTTCAAAAACGGTTAATTCTACTGTTAATTCTCAAACTTGGAAACAGTCCTACAAAACACTCCCAACTCAAGGTCCATTTACTCACTTTTTCCTGGAGCTTTCTGTCAGTCTTCATTAGCAGACAGAGTTTAACTTACATCCAACATGGACAAGAAGTTCAAAAAGTGTGATGAATAAAGGGTCTTAGTCTCTGTAGTCTCTTAGCTGTGTTTAAGGAAAATAATGAACACAACAAGGAGACGCAGCCTAACGAACAGCAGCGCCGGCTTCTTTTTCATTTCTCTCCCACACGTCAACAACTGAACTTAAGTCACAACTCTGTGAAAACTCTGAGGGGACACACTACTTCAAATACAGAGGATTTTTAACTGCGACATTGCGTCGTCAGCTTGATGGCCGAGCAGCCCAACACTACTTAGATTTATGACATATACACCATGTTACAGAAAAGTGACACTGAAAAACAGCTTAAATGAAGAAAAATGTCAGTGATAAACCCTGAAAAACCCTGGCTGTGATTGCCTCGCTCAAGGGCAAAAGGGGGTCCTCTCATTATGACCTCGCAAACTTTCAGCACCTACAGTGCATATAAACAATAAAGCATTATTAATAACATTGACAAATAACATTATTTGTCCTTTATATGTGAGTAAGTTGAAGATTTGGGGATTTTAAACTGCTTCTCAAATAAAAACAGCTATTCAAAGACATCATCTTTGAGTCTGGGTGATAAAAAATGAATCATGAATTTTTTTTAACTAAAGTCATAATAAACAATAATTGAATTTCTGCAGGTTTCAGTCAGGCCGGGTGTCGTAATAACCCATTGCCGAGCTGTGGTGCGAGCTGTGGTGTGGTGAAGTTGTGGTGTGTTTGAGGGGAGGTGGCGGTTCACCAAAATGTTCTTAAGCACGGCTTTGCTACACTCCTGTGGCATCTGATTAAAATAAATGAATAAAATACAGAAGGATTAATTTCAGGAACGCTTCCATTCACATGATGGGTATCAAATAGGGATGTTAACGGATAATCATGAATCGATTACGAGCCATTTGTCAGATAAGGAAACTTCAAATTAAAGTGAACTGAAAAAAATAAGAAGAAACGTGTTTTGTATTTTAATTACTAATGATTAAGCAATTGTTAGTCTTTTCAATTAGTATTTATTATGAGTATTAATTGGTTACAAAAATTACAACTCTAGTATCAAATTAAGTCGAAAAAAGTATCAAGTAAAAGTATTTTGTACATGATATTCAGCACTACAGTACAACAGAGCTGACTAGTTGCACTGAAAAGACAACAAACTGGATATATCAGTGATAATTGTTAGTTTCATCCTCTCACATGTGAAGATTTTCTTATTAAAGCAGAAAAATCTCCAAATATTCAATTCACAATAACGTAAAAACAAAATCAAGCAGCGTTAGTTTGGCTTGCATGATAGTAAATTAAATATTTTGATTTTTTTTGACTGTTGCTCAGATGAAAAAAAGCTGTTCAAAGACGTCGCCTCTGGCTCTGGAAACTTGTGATGGGAATATCTGACTATTTCTTGAAACACTTCGGGCCAAAAAAACGAATCACTTAACGTCAACGTCTGCTTCAGATTGACAGATAATCATTAGCCGCAGACCTGATAAACAACGTGTGATCATATTTCAGCGTGTTGCCCAAGAACCGTTCAGCAGAGCGGCTCTGGTTGTTGTGGGAATTGAACCTGTGACCTTCCAGTTACAGGTTGGTCTCACACAGAGCAGCTGCATGTCTGCTGCTCCTCAAGTTAAATCAGGTTCAGATGTTCCTGCTGATGACTCCGCCGGGGATTTTAGGTCAGGTGAGGCCAATCGCGAAGCTAACGCTCAGTGTGTGCATGTGTGTGAATAACTCTCGCTGTGTGTGTGTGTGTGTGTGTGTGTGTGCACCTGCATGACTGCATACTTTCGAGGCACTCTGACCCTTTAACCTCCCGATCAGTGCTGCCTTCAAGTGTCAAAATCTGCAGCCTGAAGACGCGCAAAACACTGACCGACACAAACTGAAACACAAAGGAAAATAAACTTTTTGGGCTTTGATGAGCTGAAAGCGTATAGTAGGCACACAAAAACACACAAATTCCATCAGTGGCTTGTTATATTGGTGATATTATAAACACAAAATACTGAATGAGACAATCCTTGATACGCAAAGTCAAAGGAGTATGCATGAAAATGTAATATTTCCTAGATTCTCTACAAACATAGTGATGAAAACAGAAATTTAACACAAATATCAACCCTACAGAACAAACTCCTGCTGCTTGTGACTGTGGGCTGTTCTGAACCTGCAACACGTCGACATCCTCCCAAGATTCGTTGTCTTGTATCTTGCATCGCTGTCTATTTTTGCCGTATCTGTGAAATCTTAAATATTTTTTGCAGGTTTTACACGATCGAAAACAGGAAGGAGGTGTTAAAGGCTCTCAAAATGTAATTCCATGTAGCTGAGGTTTTATTTGACAAACTTTTACATGGTAACATGTGATCCTAAGATATAAATTTACACTTTAACTGCTTTCCAAAGGACCAAAATGGCTTGAAAAATACCAGTAAGAGGTAAAAATGTTTGGATGTCTTTGGATTTTCAGTGTGCAAGACTGCACAGGTTCACTGCTCTCAAAAAGGACCTGCTGCTAAAATTCACACTGAGAGGCAAAGTAACTCATGCCTGTTGCCTTCTGTAAAATATGTTCATTTAAGATGACCAGTGTGGCAAAATATACAGAAAATATACAAGTTAAACATTCCCAAAAAGGAGAAAACTGTAAAAGTACTGGCAGAAGAGTGAAGGGGTGAATTTTCCAATCAGCAAACGTCTGATTTCATAAGCTAACTGCTGTCAAAATTGATCAAAACACAGGCAAAAACTCATGCCGGGAAGGTAAGAGTAGCCTACTCTAAAACGTGCTCAATTCATATGAAATAAAAGGAGACCAGGAACAAATAAGTACATTTTTTATCTGAAAAGGCCTCATTTTGGACACAAAAATGAGCAGAATGCAGCTAAAAATTAACAGTAAGAAGAGGAACTGCTCCTAACTGAGTTGTGCGAATCGTCTACTGTGATATATGTTGAATTCAGATAAAATGCAGGCCCTAACAACCAGCTACTCACAAAAATGACCTTTAAAAATAACATTAAGAGGAAGAACAACCCATCCCCTAACTGTAGGTGCAGCTTACTATGAAAAACGTTAAATTTAGAAGAAATGTAGTGACAAACTTCTCTCTAAAAGAACAAAAATATCTCTAAAACATCAAAACAAAAACAAAAATAGCATTAGGAAGCAGAACAACTGTTACATTTCACAGGTTGGCTGCTCTCAATAAGGACCAAAGTACCTCTAAAAACAACATTTAAGGGCAGAAATTGAGTAGTCTACTGTGAAATATGTTAATTGTAGATTAAATGTAGCACAAAATGCCAAAAACAAATCTAAAGAAAGGTCAGCTGGACACAGAGTGAAGTTAACATCTACACAGGTATGATTTTAAGATTAACTAAAAAACCTTTACATTAACAGGCAGAACAACAGGAGAAGTTAAATATGTTAAATTTAGATGTAGATAATGAACAACCAGTTCAGCAACAAATGGAATGTGAGGATGTAATGTCCGGAAAAACTCAAATTCCTCTCTAAAAATGTCTGAATTTACAGGAAAACTAAGAGTAGAGTCGTCTATCGTGAAATATGCAATAAACTAAGATGAAACGTAACAAAATATTGGCAAAAATGAGCAAAAATAACACTGAGAGGAAGAACAACTCTTCCCCACTATGAAATATGTTAAATTTAGATGAAAAATAACAACCAACATCTCTCTAAAACAACCAAACTGCAGCTGAAGATAACACTGGGAGGCAGAACAAGTCATGCATACACTTTATGAGTAGCGAACTATGAAATATATTCAATTTCACCAGTGAACTTCTTTCAAAAATGATCAAAATGCCTCTAAAAATTAACATTAAGAGGCAGAACAAATCATGCATAGACTTTAAGAGAAGTATACTATGAAATATGTTAAATTTCATCAGTTAAGTGTTCTCAAAAATGACCAACTTGCCTCTAAAAATAACATTAAGAGGAAGAACAACTGTAGTCACAGTAGATGACTATGAAATATGTTAAATTTAGGAGAAATCCAATGGCCAACTTCTGTCTGAAAGGATCAAAATACCTCAAACAATTAGGAGGCAACAACTCATACCTAGACTGTAAGAGTAGCCTACTGTGAAATGTTTCATATCACAGGTTAAATACTCTAAAAAAAAAGAACAAAATGCCTCTAAAATTACATTAAGACCCCTTTCAAACACTTTTAGACTAAACATAAAACCAGTTTGTTACAAAGATACCCAAAAGAAACGTGAATATTGACTTTATTTACTTTCAAATGTCTAATTTCACACTCAAAACCACTTCATTTTCTTGTTTTTCATCCGTTAAATGCACAAACTCCGAGGAAAAAGCCTGCCTGAACTGTAACTGCAAAATAAATGTGTGTAAATGTGGACATTGGCTCTGACGAAGCCCCCCCACCCCCACCCCCTCCTTCTTCTCCCTCCCTCCTGTAAATAAGACATCTGCTTCCAATAATACTCCAGAACACGACATATCTGAAATCGAGGCGAGATGGCTATCGCTGCATTCCTGACGGCACAACTCCCTGCAAGAACAATGAGCAGCCAGTGTTGTTGCTGCTCGCTTTATCTACCAAATCTGTCCTGGAAGGGGCGTGTGTGTGTGTGTGAGTGTATATATGAGTGCGTGTGTGTGTGTGTGAGAGAGAGAGAGAGAGTGTGGGGTTTTGTTGGACTTGAAGAAACACTCCCCTGCGTTCACACAAAGGCACTTTGTCTCCGACGGGGCAACGACACCTCTGCAGAACAAAAGAAACTAAATACGATGTTGGCGTCTGTTCCCTGTTGGAGTTATGATACAGGAAAAAAAAAAAGGGCACAAGAGGAGAATGAGAGCTGCACCGATATCAGGCTGACTGAGTCGATAACAGAGACGATATTTAATGCAGATGCTCTGCATGTTTAAATTTCATCGCTTCGGTACTGAAAACGTCTTCAGGGTCGTATGTTTATTCTCTAATTTGACTTCATAGTTGTGTTACATACATTATTTAAAGAATTACTTTGTTGTTTTCAAATAAATTCGCCTTTTCTTGCCAAAATAAGTTCACGTTTTACTTGACATTTAACTTTAACACCCATTAAAATGATAATAAACATCAGAGTTCTGCAGTTGGCAGTTCTATACTATATTAGAGTGTGTTTCACCCTCCAACCAGCGATGTGGGCTCTTATTTTGTGCATGTATCTTTGCTCCATCTTTGCAAAATGTTGGCTAAAAAATGCGAAAATCAAACAAACTTATATAAATAAGATTTGTTATTATTAGGGCTGCAAATTCCTTTTAATGCCAGCATTTATTTTTGGATGCACGATTGACACACATTCTGTTATACCGGCCTTTGGCCCGACCCATAGTCTGAATCAGTTGGCAGAAATGAATCAGCTTGCAGTCCCAAAGTTTACGTTACCACTCGGATGGCGCAACAATGGATAAGGACAAATCCTCTGAATGGCAAGTTCAGCTACAAAGTTCTGCCACGTGGGTCTGTTGACAAAATCAAGGTTGTTTGCAGCTACCAATCAATGTGAAATGAGTTACCACCGGAGTACGTCTAGCCTCAAACATCATCTGCTAGCCAGGCACACAGCTGATGCAGACACCCCCGTTGAAACACCTCTCTTGCGACACACAGGTGATGAGGTGATCATCAGTCAAATAATCCCTGTCCCGTGTGTGTGTGTGAGAGTATATGTATATATGGAAGAGGTTTGATCCTGCCATGAAGGTCAGACCGACCAAAACATCATGAGTTTTGTTCTTTGTTTTCAATTTGCACCTGCCTCAGATACACGTCACACATTCATATGTGACTTTTTCAAAGTTCAGCATCAATGCACATCCTGCACAACATATAAGAGCATATTCTATGTTAGAGTAATTGTTATATCCATGTTTTATTTGTTTTTATTGTGTGAATTGAAATCAACAGTTCAAGTGTTCAAATTATCCGGCCATAAAAGAAATAAATACCCACCCCATAAACCCAGAGATGAAAACAACAGAGCAGCGTCTCGGTTACATCACTGTGTTTTACTGGTGTCAGAACGTCTGGGAAGTGAAAGTCGGGAGACCGATGTCCGTCACATGTCAGTCATAAGAGAAACAGAGCGCCGACTGTAGCAGGCTGCTCAGCAACACATCATCACATAACACAGCAGAATGACCTCTGCACCCAAAACAAAACAAAAACATCTGACCCAGCTGCAACTGCTGACCGCTTCTGGACCAGTTTGTGCTGTCAAACTCTGGATTCACATCCAAGTTCCACATTTTACTGTCCTGACACAACACCACTGTGTTCTTTTATGTTTCTTCTAATGAAGTTCATCATCTTACACTGCTGACATCCAGCCACCATAACAAGAGACATATTAAAGCAGGGCTGCAACTCACGATTGTTTTCATTATCAACTAATCTATTGATCATTTTCTTGATTAACTGATCGGTTGTTTGGTCCAGAAAATGGTGAAAAATGTTGCTGACTTCCCAATGTGACGTCCTCAAAAGTTTTGTCCAAAACCCAAAGATATTCAGTTAACTGTCAGAGAAGAGAAGAGCAAAGAATCCAGGAAATATTCACATTTGACAAGCTGAAATCAGAGAACAATGTCTAAATTTAGATAGCTGACATTAAATATTAGTTCTTTCTCTTTCCTAAAATTAAAATCTGAATACATACTAGAGGAGAAATGCTATTTTAGAGCCCTGAACTCAACTAGAAATTGGGTTTAACAGCATTTTATTGAATACAAACTCAAAATCCAGTAGCAGATCCACTTCTCTTTTCTTTCTAAGGTAGTCCGTTTGCTGGAGAATGAAGAGAACTTAGTTGAAACCACAAAGATCCTCCGGTGCAGAAAGGGTGAAGGGTTTTAACCACATCTTTAGTCACTGCTCTGTGACCTTCATTAACCTCGTCCTCCTGACTCATTTTTTCTTCAGATGGGAGGGGGAGCACACCTTTTTGCCGCTCACTGTGCTACGAGAGCAGAAGCAGTAAGTAGAAGTACTTTCTCATTCAGCACGTATCAATAACATAATATCAGATTATTCTGCATGTTGTTCCACCGCTACAGGTCACAGAATCTGTACAGTAAACAAATATTTAAGTGAAGTCTGTTCCTCCTTTTGTCATGAGTACTCTCTGAAAGCAAATATTGCAGTTGGCAGTCATTTTGTTGACTTTGGCAGAGCGTGTTCACACTTAAACTTTACATATAGAGAGTTCAGATTCTTTAAAGTGGGGTTATATGAGGTACTCATCCATAGCCAGTGTGTTACCTACAGTAGATGGTTGTCGACAGTTTGGAGAGGCAGCAGGAGTACCGGTGTAGGAAGCTAAGCAATGTACTGCTGTGGACAGTGTCAACAGCAAAATGTATCATATGTATGTTTTCACTGCTTTACCTCACTGTCAGATAGCTTTTTCTGATGGAAAACTGTTGTTATATAGGCCAAATATCACTCTCTCCGAAGCAACCAATCTCCATTGGCAAAACAGGCTATTTTACCTCCCAGAACACAGGAACAGCTGGTCTACTGCTGCCTCAGTCTGTCACTTTGTCAGTGTTATTGTGTGACTTCAGTGAATCTGAACTAACCCTCTAAAAAAAACAGAAGTCACACAATAAAACAAACTAACAAAACAGATCGAGGCAGCAGTAGACCAACAAGTCTAGAAGTAAAATGACCATTTTTGCCAATGGAGTTTGGTTGCTTTGAAGAGAGAGATATTTGGTTTATAAAGATGGTTTCCTGTCACAAAAGGCTGTCTGACAGCAAGGTAAAGTGGTTTGGATATTCTAAATATAACAAGCACTTAAACTGATAGTGATTTTTTTTTTAGGTTTCTAAGATAAATTGAGCTGCTGGGGACTTGCTGACCACCATCTATTGTAGATAATACAATGGCTATGGTTAAGTACCTCATAAAACCCCATTTCAAATAATCCAATCTATCCCTTTAATCCCACATGTTAGCATGTTTACATCACCTTTGATTTTCTTAAAACAGACGTATTATTACTGCAATTACAATGCTAATTTTGGTTAGCGCATTATGGGTAATTCCCATTAGGTGTTTGCATTGAGCTGACAGAGTAAGTGCTAGTTATTTATACATTTATACAAGCTACTCAGAAATCCACAAATCGCTTCAGGAATCATAAACATAAGAATCACAATATATGATATATTATTTTATTTGAATATTTTTAGTTTATTTTATGAAAGGAATGCTACTGACTGCTGGAGTGTTTTTGTTTTGCAGTTTTATATACATAATTAAATCATTTGTTCCCATTTTTTGCACAAACTTCGGTCTTGGCTGACACTTTTATTTGAGAAAATAAGGAAAGCAGAGGTATTTTAAGTTAAAAGGAATAACTTATTTTATAAGGACAGAAATGCTGTACACATTAGATGTATTATTTAAGCTAAAGCTACTCCAAGGAACTTTTAACATTTTGTTTTTTATTTTCATTTAGTTTTTAATTTTTTTTTCTTTTTAATTTTTTTTTTACATTTCTATCTTTTTATTTGTTTTTTAAATATTGTTTATATATTTTTTACTTTATATTTTCATTTTTTATTTTTTTACTGTTTATGTTTTTACTTATTTTATTTTCATTTAGTTTTTTTCACCTGTTCATTTTCTTACTATTTTTTACTTTTATTTTATTTTTTATTTTTTACTTTTTAAAACTTTTTTAATTTTTAATTTTTTTTTTACTTTTTATTTATCTATTTATGGTATCATACCTTGAGTTTTTGTTATCATCACATTAATGCACATGGTTTTGGAAAAAGACATAACCAGCTTCCACTTATGGGTGTAATGCTCATATGTCCACATACTTCTGGCCACGTCTCTATCTATCAACCTATATCAAGATTTTGGTGTTTGAATAAAGTCTCTCTTTCTCACACTGACAGACAGACATTACCATAAATTTAAATGTTCTTGTTTTACAATGCAGTGTAAACATGGAGGCAAAATGCCTCGGGGTAGAACACTGTAACGCCGCCTCTAGACTCATCTGTGGGTTAAACACACACACTCATAACTCACTCCACCAACTGCATTTCCCCCCCAAAAAAAGGACAAAGAAAAGAAAGATAAACTCCCTGAGAGCAACTTTTCCTAAAAACCAAGACAGGAGAACATGGCAGACTTATGTAACTGGTTGCGTGACACAGAACTATGTTAATTTGTGTTGAGGGAGGGAGGAAAGAAACAACCCCCCGAAAAAACACACAGAGAGACAGAGAGGGAGAGACGGGAAAAAAGTATGTTGTGGCAGTCGGAGGAGGAGGAGAAAAAAAACAGAGAGAGTCTCAGATTACGCCATCCTCCCTCCCTCCCTCCTCCCTCGTGGAAACATCGCGTGAGAGCGCTCCCTCTCCACGTCCTGATTATGATTAATGCAGGTAGTACCACACACACACTCAAACCACGGTTCTGGCAGGGTTCTGCCGTGGTTCTCTGCTCAGGCCTGTGGTTCTGTATGGAGCAGTTAACACTCCCGTCTGGCTTGTTAAAGTTTAAAAATCACAAACTGGTAAAAATCACAGGCTGAGAGCAGCTCTCATGTTCTCAAAGGGTTCTTTACAGAACCATGAAGGGTCTTGGAAAAAAAAACTTTTCAGCATGGTGCTTTAGAGAACCTCTCTACAAGTTCTTCACAGAACCATGAAGGGTCTAGGTAAAATCACAGGCTGAGAGCAGCTCTCATGTTCTCAAATGGTTCTTTGCAGAACCACAAAGTGTCTAGGAAGAAACTTTTCAGCATATTACTTCGGAGAACCTCTCTGCGAGGTCTTTACAGAACCTTGAAGGGTCCATATAAAATCACACCAAGGACAGTGTGGCTTGGAACAGCTCTTGGGTTCTCTAAAAGGTTCTTTACAGCACCAGCATGGTACTTTACATAATTTCTCTAAAAGGTTCTTTACAGCACCATGAAGGCTGTAGTACTCCAGAGAACCTCTCTAGAAGTTCTTTACAGAACCATGAAGGGTCTAAGTAAAATCACAGCGAGAAGGACAGTGTGGCTTGGAACAGCTCTCATGTTCTCAAAGGGTTCTTTACAGCACCATGGAGAGTCTCAGAGCACCTAAGCATGGAACTTTACATAGTTTCTCTAAAGGGTTCTTTACAGAACCATGAAGGTTGAAGGAAAAAAAACCTCTCTGCAAGTTCTTTACAGAACCATCAAGGGTGTATAACAAACTGTCAGCGCATGGTGATTTAGAGAACCTTTCTACAAGTTCTTTACAGAACCATCAAGGGTCAAAGAACCCTTAACATGGTACTTCAGATCATTTCTCTCAAAGGGTTCTTTACAGCATCATGAAGGCTCTAAGAAAAAACCTTTCGGCATGGTGCTCTATAGAACTTATCTACATGTTCTTTATAGCACCATGAAGGTCGAATAACAAACTATTAGAGTACAATGCTTTAGAGAACCTCTCCAAACAGTTAATAGCTCCACAAGGGTTCTTAGAACAACCCTTTAGAATGGTGCTTTAGATCATTTCCCAAGAGGGTTCTTCACAGCACCATTAAGGGTTCATAACAAATGATTTGAGCAACCTCTGGAAGATACGAGAGGTCACAGAAGAACCGCATTACCATGGTGCTAGACCTTGTTGAAGGTTCTAAGAGGAAACCTTTGTGCATGTTATTTCCCAGAATGTCCTTTAGCAGAACTTGCAGTTTAACTGAAACAACAAAAATACAATTCTATGGAGAACTTTTATGAATAGTTCTTTACAGTAGAATCAAATGTCACTTGAAGAACATTCGTTCCTCTTTAAAAAAGATTTATTAAGGTTCTCTGAAGAACAATTTGGACATTGTTCATAAAAGAGTCACTCGAGATATGCATTAGAAAACATCTGTGAAGGTTTCTTTGCAGCGGCAATGGGAACATAAAGAACCCATGAACCACAATGCTTCAGGGAGCCTCTCTAAAAGGTTCTTTTGTTTCTTAAATGTTTTTAAGAAACATTTCAGAACATTGGCTTGATTAAAGCTTTACAAAGCTCTATTAGACCTTTATTAAGGGTTCCTTGCAATTTCAGCCATGTTTAATTTTGTGCTAAGCATACTGCACCTTCTAAAGGGTTCTTTACAGCACAACCGAGTCTGTAATCTTTCTAAAAAGTTCTTTAAAGTACCACAGAAGTCCAGTGTACAAGTATACCAACACTTGTCAGGTTCATGGTTTCATTTGTGGAACCACAAGGGTTCTGTTCTAGTATAACCCTAGAGAACCACTGTCTTTATTTGCTCCGGTTTGAAGCACTGGCTCCCAAAAAGAGGTCCTTGACGGGGTTCTAAAAGACCTTTATTAGGGTCCCTTGCATAGAAAGATCCGTTTTAAACCACTGACAATCAATTTGGTTCTTTACAACACACCAGATTTTGTAATCTTCGTAAAAAGTTCTTTAAAGTACCATAAACGTCTCATGTTCAGAGGCATTTATCACAAACCAAAACCAAGAGGGTTCTGTTATGGTGCAAACCAAAAGAACCACTTTCTATTTGCTCCAGTATGACGCACTGGCTTCCACAATGAGGTCCAGAGACCTCCAGAGGTCCTTGAAGGAAAAGATCAAGAGAATTCATGATTAACTTTGTTTCTGACACAACACAGAAGTACAAACTGTGCAAGAGAAAACATTCATGAAAGGTTCCTTGCAGAACCATTAAGTCATTGTTATAAAATTAGGAGTAAAACACAGTCCAAAAACCCTTGTGCAAACACCAAAAAAGCATTTCTCTACTGTATAGGTCTCTAGAACCCTGAAGAATGCTTTTCTGGTGCTACAGTATACAACAGTGGTTCTAAAATTGTGGTCTGGGGTCGTCATTGGGTCCTCAAGGGGGAAAACAAGATGCAGTTTAATTTAAATATACATTCGCTGATCCTAACAGAAATATAAGATTGATTTTATTGATGTGGGGATTCATTCGCTCCACTGTTCACCTCCCTGTCTACAGAGCACACTCAAACAAAAACTCACCATAAATAATCAGTAAATCCCAACTCAATGCATCAACTCCTCTTTCAGTTCAATGAGTTTTTACAGTTTTAGGGCACAGTGATCATTTGCACAATTCAGTCTGGGAAGCCCAGCTGTCTCAGATGGTATAATTAGATTTAAATAATACTGAAGCAACAGTTTTCTCTATTTTTCCATGCTGGAGAGGCCTGCAGTGTTGTTGGACTTCAGCACTTCACATTACCTCGGTCTGGCTGGCCAACATTGCATAACCACAAGCAGGGAAAATAGACTTTACGGCCTTATGGATTCAACTAAGGACAATGTAGCTACTATTGCAAACGTAGAGCGCAGTAAGCTTGTGAGAAGTACCGATGCTCTGATACTTTTTAAATACCATATGTTTAAAACATCCAAGTGCTGATTTAAGAACAGTTCAGGCCTTATTATCCTGCCTGAACTTTGACTGGCTGCAAAACCAGGATGTGTTCAGTGTCATTTCTTACCTCCTACAGTCTTACTACCATGATGCACAGGCTGTAATGCATACTGACTGACTTGTACAGAGATGTTTGCACAGCTGTAACCACCTAAAAAAAGAAACTCTCTCCAACGTAAAGGCTTTAAGGTGCAAAGTATTATCTGAGTGAATGCTTTGGGGATGAAAAATAATGCAAAATTAGTGATTATAATGCAATAAAAGCATCCAGAAGTCATTATTGCATGATGTTTTGCATAAATACTTACATTATTTTCATTATCAATCAGTCTGTTGATGGTTTTCTATTTTAATCAATTAGTTTGGTCACTAAAATGTAAGAAAATGGTGAAAAATGTTGATCACTGTTTCCACAAATGGCTTGTTTTGTCCACAACTCTAAGATATTCATTTTACTGTCAGAGAGCAGTAAGGAAACCAGAAATTTCTCACATTAGAGGAACTGAAATCAAAGAATTTGGTCACAGGCAATTAATTTAATAGTTGACAACTAATCGACTTGCAGCTGTATTTGGGGATAAAAATACTGCACAAAATTAAATGCAGTGCAATAAAAGCATCAAAAAGTCATTCATGCATAATGTTTTATGGGAATATTATAAGTTATATGTGTCATGCTCATTATAAATTCACTGCTGGACCACAAGCAAAGTTTCTGTAATGGTAGTATTACAGAAGTATTGCAATAAAAGTACAACAGAGAGTAAAATAGGGTCACCATACACACTCAAATATTATAGACATACTCTAAGTATTTGTATATTAATGGATCGTTATTTAGGAATTATAAATATTTAAGCATTACCTCAACATATTACAGTAAAGTACAATACTGCCCTCTGACATGTAGTGGAGTAGAAGTATAAAATACCCTGAAACAGATACAAGTAAAGTGCAAGTACACAAATCCTGTATGAATGCTCTAGGAGTAAAAATAACAAGCAAAAACTGGTCATAATGCGACAAAAGCATCAAAAAATCATTAATATGTGATGTGAAAAGTTTCTAATGGTAATATTTATATAACAGAGTAAAATAGGGTCATCAGATAAACACATACACATACATATTTATATGAGACAGGAGTATCATGTAAATATTACAGACATAACGAAGAGATAATAAGGTCATAAAGTGTGATAAAATCATTGCATATCTGCATCTGATGTATCCCAGATATACTATGAGATCCTGTGGGAATATTGCCGGGACATTATCAGTACTTTAGTTTGTTTAAAAGGAGCAAAGCATTATTAAAACTGATTATAGTGCAGTAACCGTCACTAATGCATGATGTTTTATGGAAATATTATAAGTTATATGTGTTATGGTCATTAGCAAAGTTTCTGCAGTGGTTATACTACAGTAGTATTACAGTAAAAGTACAGTAGAGTGTGCATTAGGGTCAACATACACTCAAAATGCCAATAGGAATATCATATTATAGACATACCATAGAGATCATAAGGTCATTAAGTACAATAAAATCACTGTATATAGGCTTTTTATGTACCTCAGACTGACTATGAGAAACTGTAGGTATAATGCCGGGACATTACCGGGATTTTAGTGTGTTTATATGCAAAGTATTACCTGTAAGAATGATTTAATCATAAAAAATAACGCATGAAAATTGTTAATAGCGCAATAAACACACTAGAAGATACTGAGAATACTGCCGGGACATTACCGGTATTTTAGTGTGTTTATAAGGTGCAAAGTATTACCTGCATTCTTTGGGAATGAAAAATAACACATAAATATATAATGCAATAAAAGCATCAGAAATTCATGCATGTGTAATGTTTATGGAAATATTTTAATTTAGATGTGCCATGATAATTATAAATTCCCTAACTGCAAGCATAGTTTTTAAGGGTAGAAGTATTACAGTAAAAGTACAATATAGAGTGCAAATACACTAAAAGTGCACTCATGTACATCAATATAGACATACCACAGAGATCATAAGGTCATAATCTACAATAAAATCACTGTATAGCCACTTCTTATGAACACTGTATGAATACTGCCGGGACATTAGCGGATTTTAGTGTGAATTACAAAAGTATTACAGTGAAAGTACCACAGAGAGTACAACAGGGTCACCAGACAAACTTAAAGGAATATCGTATGAATATCGCAGACATACTATAGAGATCATAAGGTCATGAAGTTTGCATATTGCCGGGACATTGCCGGGATTTGAGTGTGTTTATGGTGTAAACTTACATTTTCTGGACAGGCTTCTTCCGTTTCTTGGCCGCGTACAGCGCCGTGTTCGCCAGCATGGTGGATTCAGACCAAACACAAAGTGACAATAAGTGGCTTCAAATGTTCACGTTAACGGGTCCAAACGTATTCGGTGGACTCACATCACGCGACAAAAGACGAATAAAGAGCTGGAAACGACCCGGTAAAATCCCCTTCACGTTAAATAGTCCTCGGCTGGAAGAAAAAAAAAAACTACTTTTTGTCCTCTTTAAATTAGTCCAAAGGCCCGCGAGACGTTAGCAAACTGTTACAAATGTTCATAATCCCGACTGTTAAGTAGTTCCACACCGGTTTACCAAGATTAACGTGACTTTTAGACGTTAAAACGAGTGTGAAAAGTCCTCGGAGGGTTTTGAGTAAATCCTCTGCCTGCCAGTGCGTCACCCCCGGTGTGATTTGACAGGCTGCTGCCGCTGCTGCTTCTGCCGCGGAGGAGGAGGAGGAGCGCGCTCCCGCCCGCCTTCGTGTGTGTGTGTGTGTGTGTGTGTCACTGTAACGACGGAGCAGAAATATTTAAGGTGGTCCGAATGTGGGCCAGCTGACATTGACACCGCAGGCGAAGAATGACTGGAAAACTGCATTCCATCCGGGTAGACCTTAAGGAGGACGTTTCTTCAATGTTATGGATTATGTTACAGTATTCATATAATTTTAGGACAATGTATTTAAATAAATGGTTGAATAAGTTATTTTTACTATACATCTACTTCTCTTTAAGTTAAAATAATAATAACAACAACGATGATAATAATAATAATAATAATAATAATCATAATCATAACAATCATAATAATCATAATCATAAGATTTGCAGCTATATGAGCATAGTAAATCTATTATTATTGTTATATTATTATTAGTAGTAGTAGTAGTAGTGGTGGTAGTAGTAGTAGTAGTAGTAGAATTAGTATTAGTATTAGAAATGCACTATATGTTTATTAATATACATTTAAAAATTCCAATTAATTAAAATGAATAACAAATTTTAAAAAATTTACATTCAAGCATTTGTCTAATTACATTATTATCATTATTATAGTAATATCAATTGTACTGGTACTACTACTATCACTAATAATAACAATAACAACAATGATTCCTTTATTATACTGTTAGTACAAATCTATTCACATTACATTAAAATTAATTCAAATATAATTAATCAAACAAAAAATTTATATATTTATGAATACATAAAAACAAGTAAACACTTTTTCTATAATGTTTATTCATCTATTTACATTTACACCTTTACAAACAATCCAAATAAATAAATTCATTTACTATATATTGATTCAATTATTTGTTTATTCATTATAATAAATTCAAATCAATAAATATAGTACATTGACTATAATAATGGTGAATCAATCTGCATTCTTACATTTAATAGTAATTTCAAATTAAAGGTCCAGTGTGGTGTATTTAGTGGCATCTACTGGTGACCTTGCAGATTGCAAACACATCATCAGACATTTAAAAATCCTAAATAATTAAAGTCCATAGGTTGCATTATCAACCAGCAGAGTGGACCCCAAATTGCAGGGGCCCCTAAAGCTCCAGGCTTATTGTGTGTCAGCTGGTTTGATATAAAGGACCAGTACCAATATTTAGTGGCATCTGTCATTTTCTGCCAATAAATGCCCCTCAGTCAGACATACTGGACCTTTAATTAATTTCATAACATGCCCCACAGTCCTTAAGAAGCACTGAATCTTTTTGCTTGAATTGGGAGAACAAGGTGTCAGGTGTGACAGCCATCAGTTTCTTGTTTTGGTGGTTTGATTGTTTCAAAATCTGTTGGGGAATTAACCCGGTGTCTGTTTAGGTGGGTCTTGTGTTACTGTATTGTATTGTGTGTTAAATAAAGTTGTCTTTTGACACAGAAATCTTGGGGCCAGTATAGGTGTACGGGTTGTGGCCAGGTTTACTGACTGGGGCTAGTATAGGTGTACTGGTTGGGGCCAGTGTAGGTGTACTGGTTGGTCTCATGGTTTCTGGCCTCATCCAGCTGTAGTAAAGCTGTCATTTATTCGCGGGACTTAATGAAAAGTTGGTGGTAACAGGGTGAAGGTGTGCTGTGAAACATGGCAGCAGTGTCTGGACTGAAGGTCAGAATGGAGTCAAAAAGACGCATTTTCATTTTAGCCGACTAAGTGTGGACGTCCTCTCATGTGTGAAGAAACATGCTGCAGGGCAAATTTACAGGAATATGTTTTTTTCTTACCAGAGCCATGCACTTATTATATATTATTATATTTTATGAAACATTCTAGTAGTAGTAGCATGACAATTCCTATTAATATAGATCAACTAAGCAGTAATAAATTTACATTTATAATACTACAATAGATTCAAATAAATAAATACACACAAAATAAGTAGATAAATATATAATATTGACTAACTTAATTACAATACATTTCAGATAATAATACACTTGTTACTACGACTTGTTAAATCAATTTACCTCACAAATATAACAATATATTCAAATTAAAGCTAATAACTTTCTGAGTTTTGTCAGTCTGTGCTGCCCCTCCATCACCACAGCACCGCTGGTGTCTTCGCCTCTCATGTGGACCTCCGAGTGGCTGCTATTTATTGATCTCTGTCCTTACAGATCAATCAGATTGACAGAATTTATCAAATAAAGAATCACTGACCTGGGACGCATCTCATGAAACTTACAGTATGTTTATGTAGCCTTGACATAGCTGGAAGCTCTGTCATGGAGGAGGCACTGTCACATCTGGTGAAAACATCTGTCAGAGTTTGGGTAACACTGTAAAAACACTTGATTTGGCTGCACAAAGTGTTAATTCATCACTCGAGTTGGGTGGTTGTGTGCAGGTCAGGGTTGCTCTGCCTCTGCCTGTTTATGTATCGGGCCGTGACACATGGTGCGTGTCCATATTTATCCAGTGTTTCGGCCCTTTGGCAGTCAGTCTCCGTGTCCTCCCACGCTCGTCAGACTGAGGTGAACCAGGTTTCACAGGGTCACGAGTCATTGTGTTCAATGCAGCCGGAGTCAGAGTGATAGATCATTGTGTTTTTGTCCCTGGTGAGGGACCTGCTTCAGCATGACAGGAGACAAATCCACATGACCAAAAGGCAACTTCGGGCTGCAAATATAAAACTTCACAATATTATTCACCCTGTCCAACATCTGTCTGTTATAAAGTAAACTGGAACTTTTCGGTTGTTTTTCATCTGTGACTCCTTGTCATGACGGCTCACGTTGTGTAACGTGCTGCCGACTTCCAAGATCACAGTTGTAAATATGAACTGTCACGCATCAGGATTCCTCTGGACGGAAATATTGACGAGACGGAGCGTGAAACACAAGCTGGGGAGGTCCAGAGCTGCTCTCTGCTGCAGCAGCAGAATCAGGAGAAAATGCATCTCGGGGTTTTTCATTCACATTTTCATGAACTGGTGGTTTATTTTAAACAAAAAGTGGAGCAAAAGAGCAGAAATTTAAACATAGATTAAAAAAAAGATGTATATCAAGGTCTAGTGTGTAAGATTTAAAGGGTCACTTCAGTATTTTTCAGTCTGGACTCTAATTTACTACTGAATTTTTGTGAAGCAACCAAACTCCATTAACAAAAACAATCATTTTTAACCACTTTTAAAAAGATCTTATATTTAAGTGTACACTAAAATTACAATTTTTTAACCACTTTAACTTACCATCAAAAAGCCTATTCTAACCTGAAACCAATGTTAAATGAGCCAAATAATGCTCTCTCCAAACCAACCAAACTCCAGAGGTGAAATTATTTTAGTTTACAAAACACAGGAGTTGCTGATCTGCCGCTGCCTTGGTCTGTTAGTTTGTTTGTGTTATTGTGTTACTTATGTGT
>JAJHUR010135810.1:66661-77815 GCA_027495735.1 Lutjanus campechanus | reverse complement strand
AACTTCACAATATTATTCACCCTGTCCAACATCTGTCTGTTATAAAGTAAACTGGAACTTTTCGGTTGTTTTTCATCTGTGACTCCTTGTCATGACGGCTCACGTTGTGTAACGTGCTGCCGACTTCCAAGATCACAGTTGTAAATATGAACTGTCACGCATCAGGATTCCTCTGGACGGAAATATTGACGAGACGGAGCGTGAAACACAAGCTGGGGAGGTCCAGAGCTGCTCTCTGCTGCAGCAGCAGAATCAGGAGAAAATGCATCTCGGGGTTTTTCATTCACATTTTCATGAACTGGTGGTTTATTTTAAACAAAAAGTGGAGCAAAAGAGCAGAAATTTAAACATAGATTAAAAAAAAGATGTATATCAAGGTCTAGTGTGTAAGATTTAAAGGGTCACTTCAGTATTTTTCAGTCTGGACTCTAATTTACTACTGAATTTTTGTGAAGCAACCAAACTCCATTAACAAAAACAATCATTTTTAACCACTTTTAAAAAGATCTTATATTTAAGTGTACACTAAAATTACAATTTTTTAACCACTTTAACTTACCATCAAAAAGCCTATTCTAACCTGAAACCAATGTTAAATGAGCCAAATAATGCTCTCTCCAAACCAACCAAACTCCAGAGGTGAAATTATTTTAGTTTACAAAACACAGGAGTTGCTGATCTGCCGCTGCCTTGGTCTGTTAGTTTGTTTGTGTTATTGTGTTACTTATGTGTTTTAAAGGGTTAGTTCAAACTCACCAAAGTCACACAATAACACAAACGATCTAACAGATGGAGGCAGCAATAGACCAGCACAGGACAGTGTTCTGTGAGGTAAAATGACTGATTTCGCCTATGGAGTTTGGTTGGTTTGGACAATGCAATATTTGGCTTATATAACAGCCATTTCCTGTCAGTCACTACAAGCTCTCACTGTGCGCCATGTTTAAGATATTTTTGCCACTTTAGCTTGTCATGAAACAGCTTTTTCTGATGGGAAACCACTGTTATTTAAGCCAAATATCACACTTTCCAAACTGACCAAAAATCCATCGGTGAAATCGGTCATTTTACCTCACAGAAAATAGGAGCTGGTGACTTTTGTGTTTTAAAGGGTTAGTTTAGATTCACCAAAGTCACACAATAATACAAATAAACTAAAGAAAAAGCTGAATTTGAGATTTTATCTTGGTCATTGTGTTCCATCTCTTTTGCTCTCCACACAGATTTTTTAACCTGCACACAACCAAACATGACTGGTCATTGGAGAGTGCAGCGATTCAGAGGTCTAGCCAAAATTTTAGTCTATTATCGGGAAAGTTTTCCTGAAGAAAAGTGCAGCCTCACATGGGAAATTAAGACCAACTTATTCATGCAAATGACAATTGAGCGACTGAAGAACATCAATGTCCCACTTTCTGGACATCATCATCACAGGACCTGGAGTGGACATCACTGAATATCCCTCAGCTCAGCAGAGAATGTACCTCCTGAACATTTCAACTTACACAGTATATAATGATAATGATGGTGCATTTCTACACCAGTGGAACTGATCAATAAAATTTAACTTTTTCCTAGTTTGGACCATTCAACTGTGTCTTGACTTGTCTTAATTTGTGACTTTGTTATCCTGCAGCTCACCTCTGTGATTCCTCTGTTGTATTTGTAATTATTTAATTTTATGCTTTATTTCACCCTATTTTGTTTTATTTTTCTTTCTTGTCCTGTCTTTTATCATTGTCATATGTTTGACATTACATAACCTTTGTTACTATTTTCAAGTAGGGTTTGTTTATGTAATTTGCATGTTTGCAGCTTTTTGAAAATAAAAATCAGACTTTATTTTCAACTTCCTATTTCTATTCATGCTCTTTTCTTTTGTTTGCCTGGTTTTCATATTGTGTTATATGATCTTTCATTGCTAAATATGACTTGTTGTTTTAAACAGTAGGCTGCATTATAAGCTGTAGCTTCAGCCAGCACCTTTTTCAGACCACCTAATTGTCTAAGTTATGTTCAGTTGTTTTATTGTAATGTTTTTCACTGCTTTATTTAAGTCTGACATTTTTCTGTGAGAGACCATGAATTTATTTACATGAATTTGTAGATTTATACCTGATGATCTTATTTGAATTTGCAGAACAAAATAAATTCTAAAAAATCTTGACTTACTGGACTCACATTTTCCTTACATATATATTTTATTTTTTATTGATTTATGTATGTATGTATGGTTGGTTGATTGCTTGTTTGGCTGTTTTGGGTTTTGTTTGTTTGTTTGTTTGTTTGTTTGTTTGTTTGTTTTTTGCTTGGTTGCATAGTTGGTCAGTCTCTTGGTTGCTGGGTTGGTTGGTTAGTCTTTGGTTGTTTGGTTTGTTTGTTTGTTTGGTTGGTTGGTTGGTTATTTGGTTGGTTGATCTGTTTGCTGGTCGGTCGGTCTCTTGGTCAGTTGGTGTCTTGGTTGTTTGGTTGTTTGGTCTGTTTGTTGGGTAGTTGGTTGGTTGGTTGGTCTGTGTGCAGGATCTTTTGTGTTGCATCATCTGAAGTACAATTCATTTGAATTTTCTTTTGGGAAAATGTTGAATTAGGGCTTAATTTTATTAAATTTACATTTATTATGTGAAATCTAATGATATACATTAACACCAAGACACAAAGCAGAAATTCTGAAGCTCTGGAAAAAGCTGAAAATGATACCTTAGATTAGGATTTTTTTTGTCAAACTGTTGATTAACTGTCACCAAAAACTTCATCCAATAGGTGCAATCTTATTTTGAAACACAAGGCCATCAATTATGCAACCTCCTGGATACAAGCTTGTTTGTTAGTTTACCTTTTGATGATGGTGGTGATGATGAAGATGATGATGATGATGATGGTGATGATGATGATGATGATGATACCTGTGCAGATAGAACTGACACAGCTGTATAAACCGTTTCATGTAAAGTCATTTTATTCTTCTTCTTCTTCTTCCCTGTAATTAAAACTCACTTCTCATTTGTGACTTCTTTGCGTATAAAATAGTTCCAGGTTGGCTGGCAGCGCCGCCGACAGGGGAACTCTGTGCCTCAGCGTTGCCATGGCAGGACGCTGTTTTCAACGCTAAACACCAGTCAACAGCTATCTACAATATATGCCACCCTCTGGCCCTATTAAAAAGCAACCTTTGTTTAAAATACACCCTGTTTTAATGCAGCTTGGCTCGGACCGGCTGCATCTGGCAGCCGTGATAGCTTACTTCTCTTTATGAGACGATTTTACAGAGCCACAGCTTTTTCTTTTTCTGCTGCAGCTCTATGTTTTTTTTCGGTCTTTAAGTTAATTCTGAGCAGGATGACAGGTTGATTTGTGCCTGAGAAGTTTGGATTTAATGCTTTTGTGATCTCGTTAATGGAGCTGCACAGTTGAAGGCCTTAATTGAGACATCCACACACTGATTTATGGCGGATAATTAAAACAAATGATAGAGTTTTTAAAGATAATGGTTAACTGAAGTCTTTGGCTGACAGCATGGTTATGAATCAGTCTTTTTTCTCCGATCAGATCTGCTCAGGCGGCCTGTTTTTTGTTGTTTGGGATTAAGCTGTACAGAAAACAGAGGGCTTCAGGCATCCAGCAGCCGTTGTTCCTCATCATTAGCACGCTTCCATGACTAAACTCCACCAGTTTATATATCTGGCAGCACCAAAACAGGCTGAAGAGCTGCGGTAACTTTCCACTGTGCCACCGCAGGCTGCTGCAGCGTTTTATTGCGACATGCAGAGGTGGCGTTTACACAGCAGTAAACGCGCTCCCAAGCTCTGACTACAACTTGTGAACTTTCTGCTCTGTCATGCTTTTAAAGCCTGATTTAAAGCGGGGGGAGGGTTCGATTCTCTGCTACGTACGGCAGGGAAGTGGTGCCTTGCTCAACAGCAGGCGGGATTCATTTACTTTGCCTATTCTGAGATGTTGCTTGGTTTCCATGGCTTTGTCTTGAATTAATCTAATAAATGTAATGTACACCATTAGATTTCACATAATACATAGTAAACACAATAACTAAATTAAGCCCTAATTCAATATTTTCCCAAAAGAAAATTCAAACTAATTGTACTTCAATTGATGCAACACACAACAAATCCTGCACACTGCCCAACCAACCAACAAACAGACCAGCCCACCAACCAACCAAGACACCAACTGACCGACCAACCAAAAGACTGCCCGACCAATCAACTGACCAACCAACCAACCAACCAACCAACAGACTGACCACACAATCAACCAAACCAACCACGCCACCAACCAATGGATGAACCAACCAAGCCAGCAACCAAGACCAAACATCCACCAAACAAGCAAGAAACCAACCAACCAGCCAAGCAAGCAAGCAGCCAACCAACAAAGCACCTAAGCAAGAAAGCAAGCAAGCAAGCCAACAAGCAACCAACCACCAAGTAAGCAAGCAAGCAAACTACCAACTGACCAACCAACCAACCAACCAGCCAAGCAAGCAACTAACCAACCAATCAACAAAACAACCAACAAACAGACCAACCAACCAAACAACCAAGAGACAGACCAACTGAGCAACCAAGCAAACAACCACCAAGCAAGCATGAAAGCAAGAAAGCAACCAAGCAAACAACCAAGCAACCAAACAACTAATTAACCGACCAACCAACAAGTAGAGCAAAGACAAACAGCCTTGAATTCATCTGTGACACTGTGTTTTTGTATGTACAAACTGTATTTAATTAAGTGAAAGTGGACCAATTGTACACCCTCTTTATTTTCTGTGAAAATTAGTACCAAATTACAAAGTAGGAAAGTTACTGGACGTTTTTCAGACCCATAAAACGCTTTAAATTCCTCCAGTTAAAGGAGGAATTTAAAGCAGAAAAACATTACTAAACTCAAGAGTTTACGAGGAACAGAGAAAATGTTAAAAGCAGCTTGTATAAAAGTGAACCACATCTGACTACTTTTACTGTGGAGCTGAATTTTAGATTAAATTTGGCTCCACAACAAAAGCATCCAGCAGTTATGGAGCAACTTTCTGAGTCATGTTTGTGTCACCTGATAAAAATAAGTCCAAGAGTCACTCTCTTTTAGCTCTGTTTTTGGTCTCCACCAACCTCTGAGCAGAATATCTTGCTCGAAATATAGTATGTTTTTTTTTTTAATTTTATTTACATCATCTTCCAACTGGAGAACAGGCGCCACCTACTGCTTATCTTGATGAACCAGCTCCAAGTCATTTTATAATGGTCACGGATTGAAGCGAGCAATCATTGATGTTTTCTGCTCCTGATATACTCGAAATTCGGTTAAAATTCGCCAAACATTTGAATGGAAATACAGCTTGCGTCTGTTTAGTTTAGTTTATCTAATTTATAAAAGGACAGCAAGCAGTGACAGTGGTTGCACCAGATTTAGCGAGATGCTAATTTCTATCTGCAGTCCTACACATAACAAGCAGACAAAATAACAGTTACACAACAGACATCTCTGTCCACTTAACACTACTTTTGTCTACTTGCAGTCTCAAGCAGGTTTTTGATTTCAAGGGAAACCTTAATGCTACACACAATATTTTTGATAATAAACACGACCTGACCACGACTTGATCATCCAGCATCGGTTCTGGACCTCACTGATGCTCAAAATCCACAAAATCTACATTAGTCAAGCTATAAATCAACAAATACTACAAGGTCAAATAGATATGGATTTAATTCAGCAGGTCTGGTGTTGGTCTCCTGTTAGTGATTGTTCAAAGTAAGAAATATCCACGCTGACTGCCGCTGTTGAGTTATCCCTGCTAAAAAAATGCAAGCAGCTAGCTAGCTAGAAAGGGATCGGTCCACCTCCGGAGCTATGTGGAATCACAGTCAGAGCCTTTAAAACTGTAAGTAATATCCAAAGCCCATCAAACAACTTTTCTGACTAGTTTTCGTGAAAAATCCTTTGTAATCAAATTATTCATTTCAACATTTTTCTAGCTTTGTTGAGGCGCTGCCTGCCCAGACCATTCATGTCTGCACATGTGGGTGTAATGTTTAGGTGTCCACATATTTTTGGCCACATTGGATGCAGCATAACTCATCTGATCTGCACTCCATCAAGATTAAACCTCATATTTCCAGGAGATGCTTAAAAATAACATTATTTAATTCATGTTTTTACTGTTTTCTGGTTTCACAGTCGGTTGACAAGTTTCCGTCTGGTCGTCGTTGGCGCTTTGACGCGTCTCCAAAATATGAAATGGCACCAAACACGGGACAGCGATCAGGTCGAAGCTTTCAGACATAAGAGGTCTCAAATTAGCATCGGGCCACCGACAGGCGCAGGGCTAAAGGATGTAGATCAAGATCTGATTAAAGGTCGCTGCCACACAAATTACAGGCCTGCTGGAGTCATGTTATTTTCCATGTCAGGCCGGTCTGGAGAGGTCGGACCTGCGGCTCATCCTCCAGCCCTGGTTAGCGGTGAAAGCAGCCGGAGGAGACACGGCAGGCTGCAGTTCTGGTTAATAGATGTATCCGGGACAGGCGTGTTCTGGTAAATGGGCTGCAGATGTTGGTGGACGCTTTCAAAATGCTTTTCAAATCAATAACTTTTCATTAACAACCAGTCAGGGAAAAACTTGAAAACACTGAATCTGCTCTGCTTCCTGTCTTATTTGCACAGAAACTTGATTAACCACCAGGACAAATGTCAGATTTTTGCACAATGAGCAGATGTGAAATCTGACAGAAATTCATTTCAATCCAAACTGTTTCCCGGTAGTGAAACTGGGTTTGCAGGAGGGAGTTTCCAGTAGTAAACACATGGTAAAAGCAAATTATAAAAAATAATAAAAACACAATAAAACAAACCACAAACTGCCGGACGATACAGACACAATGTGCCAACATCAGCTGATAAGAACGGAGCACAAAATAAATCACATTCCAGCACAATAGCTGAGACTCGACATCATTTAATGCGTGAAATAATTAGACTGATTCCAGTTTAGACAGTAAATGAGTGCGTTTCTTTAAGTCCTCACACTGAAGGTCAAACTGGGACAGGAAAGAGGAAGTTTCCTCATTCTCGCTGTAAAAAATATCAAATAAAACAGAAAAAGAGTTGCATTGTTCTTTGTTTGTTTGCTGCTAAATCGCTTTATTAACCGATTTTCTCAGGTTAAAGGACAAAGATCACATTATCCTGCTTCTACTGCTTTAAAAAGTTTTTATCAGCCCTTTTAGGTCCTGTTGGAGCAACAAACATGCCTGTCGAGCAGCCAGGAATGGGTTTTCTTTATTCCTTGACATTTTAAAGACACAAGAAACTGATAATTAACAACCAGCCTTCTCTAAAAACATTCTCAGTCCAGATCCAACAACAATGCCAGTCCAAACTTGTGTCTATAATGCATATATCTAAGTGAAAATGATATGATGATATAGAGGGATTATCAGCTGAAGCTGCAGTTCCCCTCAGTTTTGCAGACTTTTATAATGAGTTTCAGCTCATTGTTTAACAGTCCAACTACTACTTTATAGTTCTGGTTCACTCTCAGCGCTCTCATAATGTCAATTTAAGAGAAACCATCCTGATAATGACATGTAAATAAGTAACTGTTTACTGAACAGTTAGACATGCCAACTTATATGTCAGTGTCGTGCTCACAACTTGTTTATGCTGCCCCCAACTGGCCAAAAAATAAATAAACGAATTAAAAGAAAAAAGGATTTGTTGTGTTAAAATGGGTGTCTTTTTTAAGTACCAGTGTGTAGGATTTAGTGACATCTAGCGGTGAGGTTGCAGATTGTAAACCCCTTGTCTTACCCTCCCCTTCCAAGCAGGGGCAAAGTATGAAGGGGCAAAGTTAGGACAATTCAAAGGGCCCATGACTCACAGGGGCCATAAAAAATATTAGCAACCTCAGGTAATTTTTTTTTATATTAAATTATTAACCAATCATCATTAATAGAGTATTTTATTTACAATGTTCTAGTAAAACTAATGTTTTTTTTATCTTCTTGTTTTTAGCAAAAAAAAATTATAATAATAAATCCATAGAGCCTCTACTGCCCAACAACCCTCTCTATTTACATGAAATATGATTATTATTAGCCTATTGGCCTATAGTCTGTACTGGATGCTGTAGAACTTTCATCAGGTCTGAAAAGTTGAGCCTGAAAAAGCCCAAGCCCGACAAAATTCTTTCCAAACCTGAACCCGAACCCGTCCCGTTAGCATATTTCAGCCCAAACCTGATTACAGCCCGACATTTTTCTCAATAAGCTTCCCTCTATGCACCAAACAGTAGGAGCTTCAGTGACAGGGACAATGCATGCAGGGAATTGGAATTGTAAACAGCTGATTCCAAGGTAACAAAAACACGATTCTTATTTCCAGGTGATTATACACCAATGAAAACATATTTATGAACTTTATATGTCATATTCTGCCAATAAGACATGAAATATGATCGAAGTGCAGCTGGAGTTAGAGATAAATGCATTTAAACGCTTATCAGACGCCAAAACACAAAACTCACTCAAGATCTTTAACATTGCAAAATAACCTGCTTACAATGTATTTTATGGCTCAAGTCAGCCTGGATGCAGCCTTAAAACTGATTTTTTTGTAACAATAAAATTAAATAATCCCACTTTTCTGCAGTAAAATGACAATTTTATTTATTTATTTATTTTATTTAACCTTTATTTAACCAGGCAAGTCATTAAGAACAAATTCTTATTTACAATGGCGACCTGGCAAAAGGCAAGAGCCTCTTGAGGAAAAGGGGACAGGGACTACAGGGGTATTAAGCATCTTTTTTTGATATCAGTGCAGTTAATCGCCTTATTCTACCTTACATGTGCTGAGGAAAGGAGGATAAACTCATATACTGTAGAAGTGATTGCTCGTGTTGCTGTCCTGTGTCAGATATCTGTGAGCTGATGAGTCACTGTGAGCTGTTACGTGTCTTATGTTCGTGACCTTCAAATTAGTCATTATTTACAGGATTAGGCTGCAGAGGTTGACATCTGAATGAAAAGGTACCGTAATCCTTTAAGACATACCAGTGGGATTAGATAACTACGCATGTTAAGAACAAGAAAAAGTTCAGGCATTCAAATCGAAATTATGTTTGATATTATTGTAGGCTGACTCTGCAGACAAGAAAACAGTTGCAGACAAATATCTGAGTCACTCCTTGACTTTGACTAAATGCTCTCTTGAAGAACTACTTTGTTTTGTTCCTGAGGCTATTCACCTCTTCAGGTTAGCTGCTGTTTTTAGCCACGCTAGCAGACTGTTAGGCTCCAGGGTTTGAAAACACTTTGGCCAAGACTATAATATATATATATATAAAAAAGACAACGAGCCGATTGATTTCCCTGAAATTTTGTGAAGACATTCATGTTCTTTCTCTGACTTTTATTCCAGCACGACCAGCCAGACGTTTATCTCAACTTTTAAATGGACTGCCCAAAATTTGGAACAGATATTTAAGGCCCTTTCAGAACAAATTTTAGAGACTATTTTTAAAATTTCAGCGTGTCCAAACCTGATACCACGAACTTATTGCAGGAAGGTAGTTGCAACGTAACTTTTGTGATGTTGTAGCACTTTATTTTAAACATTGCTGGAATGTTGTCCCAACGTTTCCACTACTTTTTGGAGATGCGACATTTTAGAACCCTTGCAGCAACATCATTTTATAAAATACAGGACATGTCATTGGAGGACGTTGAACAAACGCTGCAAAAGTACTATAGAATATCTGATATGCTGTAACATTTCAACAATGTAGCAGCAGCGTAACTAACGGGAACTTTAAAGTCGGAGTAACATCGTTACAACATCGCAAATGATACGTCATAATCACGTTGCAGATAAATGCTGCATGCACTTCCATCAGCCTCAGCTGTATTGTGTGTTTAGAGCTAATTAGCTAATGTTAGCATGCTAGCATGCTGAACAAAGATGGTGAACTTTGTGTACACTGTACCTGCTAAACAGAAGCATTTTTAGTCATTGTCACTGTGAGCTTGTTAGCATTCTGACGTTAGCGTTCAGCTCAAAGCACCACTTTGCCTGAGTACAGCCTAGCAGATCTGTCTGCATCGCAGCACTCACAAAACAGAGAAAAAGCTCTTTATAAGTCCAGTTTTCTACAGTATCAGAGTCATTCAGTGATGGTTATTTGTATCTGAAGGTTTTGGTACTTTTAATGGTGCTAATTTGCCAAGACAAACAAGTATTGGGTTTTTTATGTTGTTTTTTGTGTGCTACTATTTTGTGTCTATTGCTACCCAGGTCGAATGTGTCCCTTTGAGACAACAGGGGCCTCTGCTACCTTGTGGAATCCAGTGCTTAAAAATGGTTCCCCCGAGAGGAACATCAAAGGTTGCTTCCACAAAGTCTTATATAACATTCAACACCACATTTCCAAAGAGTGAAAAAGATAATAACTGTACGGTCAATAATATGACACATCAAGGCAGCAGAGGATGAGAAGTGAGATGATTTCACCTCGCTGACTGATCCGTTCACTTGTTTCAGACTGAACAGAGTTCTGTGCTCTCCCTCCCACGAAGACGACGACAGCTCGACTGTTGTCCTGCCAGTCGTCTCCTCTCATGAAACTGTCTGGACCTCTGACCTCCTACACAGCCTCCTACCCTGTACTTTAACCCGACAGCCTCTAGAAACCTCTGCTCCTATTTATAACACACACACACACACACACACACAGCTGAACATTACCGCTCGTTAAAAGCAGCTCTTGTGGTGAACAGTGAGCTTGTTAGCAATTTGTTTGGGGGAAGAGTTATCAGGCCGCACATCTCGGATGCACCTTTCATCTTCTTGTTGCATGCAAAACATATTTGTATGATATTCAAATCATCATGTAATAACTTTATTATTATATAAAGAGTCCAGTGTTGACTACATCAAAGTATGGCTGTGCTAGAGTTTGGCTCAGAGCACGACATCCTCATGAATACTGGACTGATTTCAAGTATATTTACAGTGGATGAGGATGCAGAGGATGAATCCTAAAGTTTCCTCATCTTTCCTCTGATGCCATAACTTGGTGTGTAGAGTTTAGTGGCATCTAGTGGTCAGATTGTCGACCGCAACCAGCTGAATACCACTCAT
>JAJHUR010135810.1:47280-65796 GCA_027495735.1 Lutjanus campechanus | reverse complement strand
AAAAAAAAAAAAAAAAAAAAAAAAAAAAAAAAAGCCCACAAACTAACAAATCAAGGCAGCGGTAGTCCAGCAACTCCTGTGTTCTGTGAGGTGAAATTGCAGATTTTTTTAAATGGGGTTTGGTTGGTTTAGAGACAGCAATATTTGGCTTATATAACAGCAGTTTCTCATCTGAAAAGGCTGTCTGACAGGAAGGTAAAGCAGTGAACTGAACCCGATCCACCCTTTTAAGGGATGGAGAGACAAAGACCCTCAGCATTAACTCCATCCCAAACAACCTGGTTCATTAAGAAGCATGAATCTATTTCAATGGATTCAATGGTTTATGTTTTTAACGCTTGTGCGCACCATAATAAGTAGATCAGTATTTACCCCCACGGACAAAAAGGTATAAAAATCATATTATATTAATATTATTTTCTACTTTTTTGAATTAAATCTTTTAACCAACTTCAGTCTTGATCATAACTACCAAATAATCATTCATTTTCAGATTTTTAACCCTTTAAATGCCAGTTTTGAGATGATACAACATTGAATTTGATGCATTTTTATTTTTTGTGCAGTATTAGATTGAAGTAGAGTATCAGCTGTACAATAACCACTGTTTTCTAAGTATATTTTTTGGGCTTTTCATGCCACACCCGAAGACAGAAAAGGGGATAGCTGGCAATGAATTAATCAATTATGTGAAAAAAGCAACAATCTGAGACTTAAAACTGCGAAATAAAAAAGACTTCAGACTGGGAAAGTTTTTAGGAACTGTCAGTTACAAAAGTTTGGTTAAAGTTTGGCAGTTCAAGGTATCTGGTTCCAAGCTTTAGTCACAGTTTAAAGAAGAACAAAACACTGCCAAAACTGTTATTTTTCCTCCCAGCAGAACTGGGGAATTTACCCCACGTCATTGAAACTGAAGGCACATGTGTCCGACCAAACAAGGAAATGTCAGTAAAGCTTCAGAACTGATGAGTTTGCTTTAGGCCTCTTGATGAAGACACAGATAATCACTTGCTTTTGTATCTTTTGCATGCAGCAGAATGTTAGTGTGTCAGTTAATCCCGCAGTGAGACAAGAAACCTGCCAGAATAAGATGTTTCTGTCGTCCTTTACAAGATATCTTTATTTTACAGTCTCTGGTGGAAGCAGGTGTTGCATTTTTCAATTCAGTTTGGACTGAATCTCCTCATTTGTCCGCCGTCTCGTCCCGAGCCTGAGCATCAGCGGGTTTGACTCGACACGTCGAGGTCAAAGCGCTTCAGAAGACGGATGATTTAGCCCACGCGGCCGTTTGAAGCGGGAGAATTTTTCTGCCGTCCTGTCAGCAGCAACGTGCGGAGAGATCACAAATCAGGAGTTCAAATAAATAAAACTTCCTCCTGCTGCGATCCTCAGCTGCTCCGGAGACGATTAGAGTGCATTTGTTACAGCGGAGGAATCTGAGGATGAGTGTTTGTGTCAGTGAGGTGATATTTCTGCAGAGATCTGAGTCTGAACTGTCTGAAACAACTCAACAAAGAAAAACTAAATGAGGCTGTTAGGGTTCCAAAAGGGTCGTTCCTGAAGGGTTCGGGTTCTGCCCAGAACCATTTGCTTCTGAAAACCCATTTATTAAAGGCAGGGTTTGGCAAGGATTAGACTTAAGGTTCTAATAAGAACCTTTCTTGTTGAAATCCTTGAAGAATTTTTTACGTTGAGGGTCCTCTGTACCATACCATAATATAAAATGCTGGGTAGCTTCTTGATAAAACCCTTGGACTGTTAAAGACTTCTCGGTAGAACCCAATGCGTGGGTCCTTGATAAAAATCCATGGAATATAAAACGGTTCTTGGTAGAGCCCCATGGGTGGGTTCTTGTCAGCATTCTTAGAAGGTATGAATGAGGATGAAACCTTTCAGTGCTCTCTGAAAGAGAGACAAAACAAAACAAATGAATAAAACAAACAAAGCAAAACAAAACACTCAAACAAAAACAGAAAAATAACAAAACAAAACAAAACAAAAAACAAACAAAAACAAACAAACCTGCAAGCAGGTCCAAACCTTTTTAGAGCAGACGACTGGATGCTGATGACTTGCAAAATTAAAATTATGAAAAGATTGTTTTTGAGATAAAACTACATTTTGCAACATTTCCTGGTGAAAACTGAGCAAGTGAGATAGCATCTTGAAATAATGAGTCAGCACTACGTAAATCCTCTTTTCTCCTGCAGACCAGTCCTGAGAATCAACACCAAACAACAAATCTGCAACTCTAGAGTATAAATTCAACATATATATCAATCAACTAACAGCGACTAATGGAAGAAGAAAGCTTTGTTGTCGACCGTACTTCCATTTATTTTCCACAACATCAGCAGGAAGACAAACAAAAGGCCTCAGCTCATTACGAACCACATGAATCCTCCACAAAACACGATGGAGCAACAACACTGAGGTTTCAACAACAGCGATGCAACGGTGCAGCTGAGCAAACTAAAACTTATCGTTAAAAATATCCAGAAAGCACTGATGCTCGAGAGGCAGAATTAAACACAGATTGCTCATTTAACCCATCTGTTTCCTGTATTGGACATCTCTATTGTTTGCTAAAGACGCGTTTGACGACATGGTTTTAAAAACATTTACTGTGGTTCATATTCCGCCTCGTCCTTGATGCCTGTCATAGCTTCACTGCGGCCTGGAGTAATAATACACAAGCAAAGTCCGTGACTTTATTCTACTTATTCAACATGCAAGAATTTGAGTATTTTATTATTAAATTTGTGGCATAAAAAGGGAAATTTAACTGAAAGTGGTTACATAAAATCAGCACGAATCCAAACATGGGTACTTCCCCAGCACAGCTTAACCATAGTTTGCTCTCACTTTATTTCAACTAAACGTATTCAGATTCGTGCTGTTGATAAAACACGTCAGAAGAGTCTGATAAAAATTTAAAGTTGTAATATGTAAGAATATTGTACACTATTAAAAAAAAAAGAAGAAAAAAGTTGCAAAACCTCATAACTTCAAGGCATACGTGATTGGTCCATACTTATCGGACTACGAACCAGAACACCTTAGATACCAAAACCACGTCCCTGGTCTGAAAGTTAAAGTTTATTTAGCGCACATTTGTTTAAAACCATTTAATCATCTGACCATCTGTGTTGCCGCAACTCAGTAACTGAAGTTTGTTAGTCATAAATTATCAAAACCAAAAGGAATGGTGACCAAAACTACCAAAATAATGGATATTTCCATGTCGGATGAGTCACAGTTTCCTATCATGCAACCAAAAACCAATAAGTTGACGGATGCAAATAACATATCTCTACCTGCTAGTCACCACAGTAAAGTTTTTATTGTGCGCTGCCAGGAGCAACGACCAAACCTGAGCCTGCAGCCTGTTTGTTGTGTCCTGTTTAATTCCCTGACAGAGACAGAGGACCAGAGGTCTGTCCAAATTGAATTTTTCATGCTTTTGGTTACTTTTGGATTGGATTAAAACTGTTTTTTGTGTGTGCCTTGAAGGCTGAGCAGCACCTCTCTGTGTTTTTTCTTTTCCTCTGCCGTCATAAAACACTTTCATTTCATCGCTTACCAAAAACACCAGTTTCATTTTCCAGACGGTTTTATGTTGGCCGGGAATGAGTCATCAAAACTCCGGGGTCTGGAAAGGATCGCCGCTGACGAAAACATTTCCCAGCATGCTCGGTTAGTCACATAGCAGGTTGATGGATTGAAAGCTCTTCCAAATAAATACGTGAAAACAAATCTCCACTTCCCAGGTCGCCGCTGAGGTTTTTGCTCAACCTGTATTTATCCAGAGGAGGCTGGCCGGGCACGTTCGCTCTGTCTCAACAATGCCGTGATTCAGTTTCATAAAGCTGCTCACATTATCATGTGGGAGCTGCCCAGTGAGACCACAGCCTCCTGCTGTCAGCTACTGGGAGCTGCCCAGTATACGACCACAGCCTACTGTTGTTTCCACAGAACTGCTCCAACCAGCTAATTGGAACTTAAGTGTCTCGTTTAAGGGCACTGCTGAGGCTGTTTCACTTAAAGGGTCAGTTCACCCGACAACATGTTATTCCTCACTTGGTGGCTCTATAAGATCCATACACTCCTATTAGCTACTGTTAGCAAGCGCAACTTTCAACACACTACCGTTAGCTAAGTAAGTAAACACAAAGTTACCTATTGTTAACAAACACTACTGTTAGCAAACACAACCATTACCCAATGTTAAGAAACACCGTTTGCAACTGTTGCCAAACACAACTGTAATTGTTAACAAACACAACTGTTAGGTACTATTAGCTAACAATGCCATTAACTACTGATAGAAAACCCAGCCATCAGCAACTGTTAACAAAAATACCATTCGCCACTGTTTAGCTAACAATACCATTAGCTACTGGGAGGGAACACTGCCATTGGCTACTATTAACAAATTACTGTTAGTTTAACGGTCGTTACTATTAGCTAACACTTATTTGTTATCACTAGCTATTGTTAGCTAGTTTGGGGATAAAAGCAGTAAAAGCTTACATACTCTACCCATGCCTCATATGGCTATTGTTAGTAAACACAACCATTAGCTACTGTTTGCAAACACTAGTGTTAGTTATGGTTAACGTACATTACCATTGGCACACCAATAATACCATTAGCTACTGTCAGGGAACACTACCATTAGCCACTGATCACTTACATTATCATTAGCTACTGTTAGCTAGTTAGTAAATTAGCTTCTACTACAGTTGGAAAAATAAAAGTTACTAAAGCTTAATGGTTATCTTAAAGTTAGGAGAATTTATTAAAGATTGTTGGAAGTTCAGATGCTTAATAAACAGTTCCAATCTTCAGTTAGGACAGGAACATTCATCATATAATCACATGAAGTTATCATTTGTTTCTCTGAAATTAAATTCCTGGAGACTTTTTAAAAAAGAGTAGAAGTAGAAAGTGGCCCGAAAGAAAAAAGACTAGAATAGTATTTGAGTAAATGTACTTAGTTACATTCCAGCACAGCAGCCGACACACCTCTCTGCTCTGATAGCTGTGGTATTGATGAGGAGTGAAAAGTGTGGGATGTTTGATATCTGAGGAATGAAGTGGGGGAAGAAAATATGCAGCTCCCAGACATTTTCCTCATAAATTAACTTTTCGTTTTTCCAGAGCTGGCTGAAGAACAGAAGCTCTCAGGCAGAGTTAATCTCTCAGGCGTCAGTGTGTGAACGCTTGTCTTTGAGAAAACAGAGCTGAGATAACCTCTGGATGTTTGATGTCCATTGACCAGCCAAGAAGACCATAGAAGGGATAGTTTGGATTATTTGAAGTGTGGTTTGAGGCCCAACAGTCAGTGTGTTACCTACAGTAGATGCCAGTCGACACACCCCCAGTTCGGAGAAGCAGCTTTCCCTTGCCACCACAGCTGTTATCTAATCCAAATATGGCTCTCTCCAAATCGACCAAACTCCATTGGCAAAATCAGCCATTTTATCTTTCAGAACACAGGAGTTTCTGGTCTACCACTGCCTGGATCTGTTAGATTGTTTGTGCTATTGTGCTGTTTTGGTGAATCCAAACAATCCTTTTAAACAACTGAAGTCACACAATAACATAAACAAAGTGTTGCCTTAATCTGTTAGCCAGATTAAGGCAACAGTAGACCAGTAACTCCTGTGTTCTGCAAAGTTTATCTTATTTTGTCATATTGTATTGTACCATGCCATACCACATCACAATGTATCGTATCTTATTGCATCGCATTACATCGTATCATATCGTATCACATAGTATCGTAGCATATCATATCACATTGTATCGTAGCATATCATGTCACATTGTATCGTAGCATATCATATCACATTGTATCATAGCATATCATATCACATTGTATCGTAGCATATCGTATCATATCGTATTGTACCATATCATATCGTACCATATCACATTGTAGCATATCGTGTCACATTGTATCATAGCATATCATATCACATTGTATCGTAGCATATCATATCACATTGTATCGTAGCATATCGTATCATATCGTATTGTACCATATCATATCGTACCATATCACATTGTAGCATATCGTGTCACATTGTATCGTAGCATATCATATCACATTGTATCGTAGCATATCGTATCACATTGTATCATAGCATATCGTATCACATTGTATCATAGCATATCGTATCACATTGTACCATATCATATCGTATCACATTGTATCATATCATATCATATTGTACAATATCATATCGAACCATATCACATCGTATCGTATTGTATCATATCGTATCATGCCGTATCATCGTACTCATAGCGCATGGTTTTGTACCATACTGTACCATATTGTTCTGTTCTGTATTGTATTGTATTGTATCGTACTGTGTCATACCTTAACGTATCATACCCTATCATACCGTATCATATCATATCATACCATATTGTATCATACCCTATCATAATGTATCATACTGTATTGTATCATATCGTATTGTATCGTACCATACCATTCTGTATCGTATCATACCATACCATATCATACCATATTATCGTCTCGTCTCATATTGTATCTTATCTTATTAAAATATTTTGCCCTATTTTCTTTATTGGTGTATATTTGGTGTAAATGAGGAAACATTTGGGAACAACAACTTCAGATCCACCGTCGGGCTGAGATTGTGAGGAAACCGAGCCTGTCACTGAAGTACACACTCAAACAAACCTTCTCCAAAACACACAGACAGACACACACACACACACACACACACACACACACACACACACACACTCAGTGATCTCCATTCGCACGCAAAGGTGCCGCTCCGGCCCCTGTGTCCCCACATTCTCAGGTGGTGACTTCAGAACGAGTGTGTATGTGTGTGTCGGCTCCAAGGTTTTGGGGGGCCGGCTCTTGGGTCGAACTCCGCCAGCCCAGACTGTTATTACTGCACACACACACACACACACACACACACACACACACTGTGACTCGGCTCGTCTGGCCTCTTCGCTCATCTGGTGTTGATTAACATCACCACTTCCCTACACACACACACACACACACACACACTTAGGAGCGATGTGACGGCGGCTTCCCATGAACTCGATCACCCCTTCAAAATAAAATCTGAGGTTTGGGACGACATCTCACTTCTTCTTCTTCTTTCTTTTTGCTCTCAAATAATTTACTTGTTTTCACTGGTCAACTCTTTTCCAGGACTTTCCAGGACCCTGATTTAACGAGATTTAGCCCCTAATGTGTGTGGTTAGTTTGAGGTCTTTCACAGTTTGGGAATGAAAGCAAATTTGGACCAAATGCTCATTTTCAAAATTGAACCATTCTTGACAATTGGGGCAAATCATATCCTACCAAACAAACAAACAATCTTTAAGGATTTATGTGAATGAAATAGATGCAATTTTTGAAATGTTTTGGTTTGCTTTGATTTTTTTTAATTTCTAAAATTGAACCCAAAGTGAATTGAAAGTGAGGCAGAAAGAGGAATACACATTACTGAAATTTATGAGAAGCTAAACTCAATGTGACTTCCACCAACTTAAGTATATGAAGAAACATAAATTAAAGCTTTGAGTGTATTTGTGATTATAGAGAACATGGGAAGCAGAACATTTCTATAAGCTCGATAGAAGCTGAAAAAGAGGTGGAAAACAGGAAATGAACAGACCCCACACTCTCACTGGAGTCGTCTTTTTAGACTCAATACCAGGTTGAATAAATCACTTGTTAAAATGGAGATATTTTCACATTCCAGAAACGATCCTGTGGGACGCTCGGGTGGGAAACTCGACTCTGCCAAACCTCCCCTCCTCTGGAAAAAGACTGCGTTATACTGTTGAGAAATTACTCAGCTCTCCGGGGAAATTCACAGTGTATTTTATCTCTTTGATTTCTTTCCTCCAAACAATTTCGGCTCATTCTTTCCTTGGCCGCCGCAGCGCTGTTGTTATTGAGAGCGCTGTTAACTCAGCCCAGTGCTCAAATTGATTTGACAAACAGCGAGCATGTGAGTCACAGATGAAATTTCCCACCTTGGCGGAGCTCCGAGGCCCTTCGTTCCTCGACGGTTTGGGCTTTAATGGACGCAGTTATGGCTGTGATGAAGAGGGGGAAAAAACCTGACAGAGTCCAAAGCTTCTCTTTGAACTCGTCTTATTTTTATGTCCTCACCTGCCGGCTCCCAATAACGGGGATGTTGTCACACACACAGCCTCGTAAAGCCGAGAGTTAATCAACCATCACATTACTGTGTTCAAAGGTGCTCTCTGAACCCTCTGTGAGTCAGCACTGTGAGGTTTAGCTAAAACAAACATCAGCACTTCAGCAGCTGGATGCTGTCAAATCCAAATATCACTGAAGGTAATTAAGTACAGTAAGGCCAGGCTGCACCAACACAGATTAATTAGGACCCGACTGAAGGAAAAATTATTATTTTTCTCAGAAATGAATCACATTTTTGCGGCATTAACATGGTCAGAAACTCACCAAATTGGGCATGTGTCAGTTGTGGTGAAAAATTCTGGTTTACACTTGAGATACTTGAACATAATGTATGATTACTGGGACAATTCAGAGCCTTGTCTGTCCAGTTCCTGAAATGAGGCAGGAAACACCACAGGCCTGACCCACACTGGGGTGCTAGGACCCATTCATCGCTGCTTGCAGCTTTAATTAAATGCAAAATTAGTTCTAGACAGACTTTTGCAATAGGTTTAAAATGAACAAACACCGAGCTCTGTTGCACAATGTTTCTAGCTAGCTAAAAATTGAACAAAACGTTATATTGTTAAAAGGTTAAAAGGTTGACAGAATGTTATATGTTTGCTAGCTATAAAAGTTAACAAAATGTTACATTGTTTGCTAGCTAGCTACAAAGTTAACAAAATGTTACATTGCTTGCTAGCTAGCTAAAAAGTTAACAAAATGTTGCATTGTTTGCTAGCTAGCTACAAAGTTAACAAAATGTTACATTGCTTGCTAGCTAGCTAAAAAGTTAACAAAATGTTACATTGTTTGCTAGCTAGCTACAAAGTTAACAAAATGTTGCATTGTTTGCTAGCTAGCTAAAAAGTTAACAAAATGTTGCATTGTTTGCTAGCTAGCTACAAAGTTAACAAAATGTTACATTGCTTGCTAGCTAGCTAAAAAGTTAACAAAATGTTACATTGTTTGCTAGCTAGCTACAAAGTTAACAAAATGTTACATTGCTTGCTAGCTAGCTAAAAAGTTAACAAAATGTTGCATTGTTTGCTAGCTAGCTAAAAAGTTAACAAAATGTTGCATTGTTTGCTAGCTACCTCAAAAGTTAACAAAATGTTAACAGAAATAATCAAAAACTCTTTTCATCCCAAGAACCCTTTGTGGAATAAAGTGTTCTTCAAGGTCTGTTGACATTCTTAAAGAACTCTTTCATCATTTGTTACTTGATGGTCTCTAGATAAAACCCGGGGATATCAAAAGATTCTCAGTAGAACCTCCTGGGTGGGTTCTTGATAAAGCCTAAGGTTCTCACTAGAGCCTCCTGGGTAGGTTTTAGATAAAATCCTTGGATTAAAAATATGTTTTCTGTAGAACCCCCTGAGTATGTTCTAGATAAAACCCTTGTAATTTAAAAAAACAAGTGCTCAGTAGAATCCCTGAAGTGGGGTCCAGATCAAACCCCTGGAAGGTTCTTGGCAGAACCCCTGGATTATAGAAACCTTCTAAGTAGAACCCCCTTGGTGGGGTGCTTTTGCTAGTAGGCAAACAAACTTGCCACTCACTAACAAGGAAGTAGCATGACATAAGCTAACATTTACCTGTTGTAGTTAAAATCTGTCTCCAGAAAGATCTAAAGTGGTTCAGTTTTTGCTCACTAAGCAGTTATAAGGCTGTTATGGTGTGTGTCTGCTTGGGTGTGTGTGTGTGTGTGTGTGTTTACTTTAAAGGCAGTTCATTAACGAGCGTCACACGGTTTTAATTTGCGAGTTTTATTAGCCGATAAACACACAGACACATTGTATTTACCCTGCAACTCAGGCAGTGCGTGTTTAAATATTTAATTAAGTAACACGAGCACACTATTGTTCCTATTAACAAACAGGATAAGATGATGCTGTAGGCTATCTAAGGTCAAATTACTTTGCCTTTATTTAGTTACTGTACTCTTCTAACTAAGTCTAAGTCTAAGTCTTTCTTTCCCTGCCTTCCTCCTCTTCCTCTTTATTTCCTCCTTTTTCATTTTATTTTTTTCTCCCATTTAATGTTATTGATCATTAATTTAATGATCATTGACTGTTAACAGGTGTCTTAAGTTTTCTCCTGTTTGCCATGAAGCTCTGTTTTGGTCGAACAGCACCACCTGCAGGACACTGGTGGTGTTACAGCCAGACAAGTTTTCACATCCTGGTAGTTTTCTTAATGTTAAGACCTTAAGATGCTGAAAATTCAACTGATTAAAGCTTGAATTTTTTCCCCTGATTCATGCTTATTTAGTTCATTAACAAGTGCCAGTGAAGCTGGGTAGAAAAACAAAAATGTGAATTAAAAACAGAAGAAATTTTGTGATATAAAAATATTAGGATTATAATTTAAAAAGTTATAATCCTAATATTTTTATATCACAAACTTTATTGATGAGACCATACGTTAAAAATGTGAAATTTAAAGGATGAAAATCTAATAAAACATGCAACAATTATAATTTTTATTGTACCTCCACAGAGAGTTCTACCTAGAACCTAACATAAAGACTTATACCTAGAACCATATGTGAAAGGTTTCATCCAGAACCCCTAGTATTAAGTTCTACAGAGAACCCTTCTATGGTGTCATGGTTCTACCCAGGACCCTCTCTGGAACCTTTCCACCTTCTAAGGGTGCTAACAACACACCTAGTGGTTTATATCAAGAACCCTTTTATATCCCAAGGGTTTTATCTAGAGCCCACCTAAGCTGGTTCTAATGAGAACTATGACTGAAAACTTAATATTCCAAGGACCTCATCTAGAGCCCACTCAGGGAGTTCTACTGAGAACCCTTTTATATTATGGTTGAAAGAGATCTTTACGAAAGAGTTCCTCAAGGATCTCAACAATCCTCAAAGGACTCTTTCTTCAAAAAAAGGGTTCCATAAACATAAAGGATTATACCTTGAACATACAGTGAAAGGTTTCATACAGAACCCCCTATGTGAGGTTCTGCAGAGAACACTTCTATGGTGTAATGGTTCTACCCAGAACCCTCTCTGGAGCTGCTATCCAGAACCATTCTATCTTCCAATGGTGCAACACTTTTATATTCCAAGGACTTCATCTAGAACCCAACCAGGGGGTGCTAGTGAGGACCCTTTGATGAACATTTGACTGAGTTCTTCAAAGATTTCAACAATACTTGAAGAACTGGATGAAAAGGGTTCTTGTTGGAATCCTTAGCCTTAAAAAGAACCATTGATAAACATTTTCTTTCTTTTTTTTAAAAAAAAAAGGGTTCTTCACAAGCAGTTGGTTCTGGTTAGAACCTCAGCTCTTCAGGAAGAACCCTTTTGAACCCTGATTCCAAAGAGTTTGAACCAGAACTAACAAACCACTGAAATAATTTAAAAAGTACAAATAAAACGCTTAAAACATTAAAGTATGGTGGGGCAACAACTGTGGTTCATGTTTTTTGAGTTTAAAATGATCTCCTGCCAGGTTCTTAAATCTGCAGTCATGAGTGTTTAAGAGTTTTAATGGGTTCCACAGTTAACACCATGAGAACAGTTCTTGCATCTTTGCTCCCGTGTTGTTTTTATTTTCCCTCCTTCTGTTGTTGCTCTGCTTCCCATCCTGGTTCACTTCATCAAATTACCAGAAGTCCTGAATGACTCAAACGTAAAACCAGTCCCAGACACCTTGGCAGGACGTTTGTATCCAAACCGTCGCCGGCTCGGAGAAAAAGACAGCCCAGAGGAACCATCTGACTTCAGGGGATGAAGGTCGATTGAGCGGTAGCTTTGCAGCTGGAAGAGGAACCAGCAGGACCACACACACACATACACAGTCCATCCGTCCTTTAATGACAGTCTGGCAGCAGCAACAGGACCAAAATGAAGCTTTGGACGGAGCTGATCTGTTAGGTAACGGTTTACCCAAAAGTACTAATGACTGGATCGAGAAGACAGAAGAAAAACAAATGTCTTGTACTTTTCCACTCTGATTCATCCCGTCAACAGTGAAGGAATGTAACTAAGTATCAGTTCATAAGTACTTGTACTTTACTTGAACCACTTATGCTTCACCAGAGGGGAGAAGTAACTAAGTACAAATACTTTGTTCAAGTATTTAAGGTTTTCTGATGATTTTTTACTTTTCCTCCCTACATGTTAACACAAATATTATCTGTATTTTCTACTACTTACATTTTCAGAACAGTTACTTTAGTTTTATTGCATTTGAGAGGAGCTGATTGATTATTTTTTATTTTGCATCATTGTGTGCCACCTTCACAACATCAAGACTGATTTCAACCTAAATTTACAGAACAATCACACAAAAAAAATATGATTTCTTGGTGTATCCATCAGTGCATATCACACATGACAGACGCAACAAGACAAGAAAGGCATAAAAGACATAACAAGACAAAAATGTCGTAATAAAATGAAAAAGACGTAACAGGATGTAAAAGACCAAACAAAACGAAAACAGCGAAAAAGACATAACAAGGCAAAAATGACATACAAGATAAAAAAGACGAAAAAGACATAACAAGATGAAAACGATGTAATAAGATGAAAGCACTGTAACAAGACAAAACAGACGTAACAAGACGTAAACAACTTAAAGACGTAACAAGAAAAAAATGGTGTAATAAGACAAAAACAACATAAAACGTTAAAGTTGCAACAACACAAAAACACCATCAAAGATGTAACAAGATGAAAAAGACGTAAAAGACCTAACAAAACAAAAATGATGTATAAAACATCAGACAAAAACGACGTAAAAGACATAACAAGATGAAAAAGACATAACAAGGGGAAAAAACAGTAAAAGACATAAAACAACCTATCAAGATGAAAACAACATAAAAGACATGCCAAGACAAAACCGACATAACAAGATATAACGAGACGAAAACAATGTAAACAGAGATGGGAAGTAACTAATTACAAACACTTGGTTACTGTAGGTATCTGTACTTTAGTGTTTATTTTTCTGAAAACTTTACTGTTCCTCTCTGCACTGTGAGGTAAAATGCCTGTTTTTGTCAGTGGAGTCTGGTCGCTCAATACCTCATACAACCCTGGTTCAAATAATCTGAACTATCCCTTTAAGGCTCACTGGTAGTGTTTGGTAGGATGTAGGTACAGTAAAGAGAGGTGAGGTTCATTTTTAAACAAACAACATTTTAGACAAACAAGGACTTGAAAGATCCCTGCAGGGTTGAACCCCAGATGATCATTTATTTTCAAAGAAAAGTCACAAGAAAAACAAAGATACATAAAACAGTGTAAAATCAGTTCAAAGACATTATAAGAAGTGATTATGTTGTTGCTACTTCTGGTGCTTCTCCTCAACAGTACCTTCCTTTAGCTCCCTCTTGTGGTGAGACTGGTGTCTTGCACTCTGTCCCACAAATCTGTTGTTAAATTAAACACTTTTCTCACAGATTATAGAACATGATGTCATTTCAATGTATCACATTTGCTGTACGATGACAGAACAGGCCGAGACATAATAATTCATGTTCTCATCAACTGTAAAAGAATGCAAACATATGTTTTTTTTCCACACACTAATGTTGAGTCTTGTGGATTTTGTTGGTGTTTGTTCAGAGATCAAAGTTCATCCATTTGTTTCACTGTAACTGTGCGCCGACCCTTAGAAATAAGGGTTTCAAAAGGGTTCTTTCTGAGGGGCTAGGGTTCTACCCAGAACTATTTGCTTCTGAAGACTTTTTTTTTTCCAAGAAAGGGTTCCTCAAGGTTTTTTTTGTAAGAGTTCTTAAGAGTTTCATTAAAAACAATGTACATCAAAAGAACCCTTTTGGGGAAAAAAAAAAGTACTTAATTGTTGAAATTGTTGTAGAACTCTTCCATTTTAATATAAAAGAGTTCTCAGTAGAACCCCTAGGTTGAGTTTGAGATAAAACCCTTATATAAAGGGTTCTTGGTGGAACCCCTTGGGTGGCTGCCGAGTAAAACCCTTGGAATATATAAGGGTTCTTGGTAGAACCCCTTGGGTGGGTTCCAAATGAAACCATTGGAATATAAAAAGGTTCTAGGTAGATTCCCCTGAGTGGGTTCTTGTTAGCATTGGCAGGTGGAAAGGTTCTGGATAAAGCCCCCCTGCTGAAATCCTGAAATAATTCTCTCATCAAGGGTTCTGTGTCCCACAATGTAAAAGGGTTCTTAATAGAACCCCCTGGAAGGATTTTAGATAAAGCCCTTGGAATATAGAGGGGTTCTCAGGAGAACGTCCCGGTTGGGTTCAAGGTTCTCCGGAGATCCCTCTGGGTGGGTTCTCAATAAAATCCTTGGAATATAAAAGGGTTCCTGAGCCCCCCTGGGTGGGTTCTAGATGAAACCATTGGAGTATAAAAGGGTCCTGGGTGCTCCTTTGTGGGTTCTTGTTAGCACCCTTTCGAAGGAGGAAAGGTTCTGGATAAAACCCCTAAAGAGGGTTGTTGAAACCCTTAAAGAACTCTTTGGTCAAGGGTTCTGTGCACCATAATATAAAATGGTACTCATCAGAACCCCTTTGAAGGATTCTAGACAAAACCCTTGGAATATACAAGGCTTCTTAGTAGTAGTATTAAAGGGTTCTTATCAGAACCCTTAGTGGAAGGATTCTGGATTTAAAAAAACAGACAGGGTTCTGTGTGGGACCATCACACCATGGAAGGGTTCTCCATTAGAACCTCTCACAGGGGGGTTCTGGGTGAAACCTACAGATGAGGGTTCTCCTATGTGGATGAGCAGAAAAACCCTTTACGGTTCTAGTTTGCTTCAAAGAGTGATCTCTATGTTTTGACAATCCTGATCTCTTTTCATATTAATTCTTATTTGTATTAAAACATGCTTAAATATTTTATATATTTTAGTTTTTTGTTAAAACATAACAGAGTAATCTCTATAATAAATCTGACACCGGCTCTTCTTCACCTGCTGAGCAGAGTTCAGGTTAATTATTACACGTAAACAACATACTGGATAAAAGGCTGCAGAGATCAGTCATCAGGAGCAGGAAGGGGGACTGAGGTACTGTGAACTAAAGTATTTCTAGAGTAAAAGTCATCCTGTTATTTGACCGACATGAAACTATCCTAAACTCACAATACTTAACTAGAATAACAGTTCATCCCATCTGTAACTCTAAATAAAACTGACATTCTTCAGTTGTGATTCTGCCCACTAGCTGAAACCTTCTCTGTATGTATGGTTATGTTTGTTGAAGTTATACAGGTCAGATCGGGTGAGATAGGGGTGGGCGGGCTCTGCACGAGAGAACAGACGGATGAAGTCTGAGAGAAGCAGACAGGAAATCACCTCATATTCTCTCCAAAATAAAAGTGCAACATCACAAAATCTTAAAATCTTCATCTTTGAAAAAAACAAACAAAAAACCCAGTGTGAAGAAATTGTGCTAATTTTGTGTGTAAAATAACTTTTTAAATCTAATTTTATTTTGTTTTAAACTATTTTGTTTTCCTTGCACTTGTGTCTGCATTGTACTCTAATAATATAATATAATGTAATTTATCCTTGGCTTACAGTACATAGAAATGATGCATGATTTCAGGCATGCCAAAATTAGAACAAAAAGAAAAAATGATGACTGACTTCAAAAAAACAAACAACAACAAAAACAAAAACAAACAAACAGATAAATATAGGCACAAAAATAAAGTAATCAAATAGGTATAAAATTAGGCATAAATAAATGTATGAATTGTGAAATTTATTAATACTTTTTTTGGGAAATAAATACAGGGAAAACTCAAGGGGAAAAATAATCAGAAATAAGATATACATAACCTAAATGTAAACATTTATAAACCAATAACAAATGAAAAAAATAATAAATAAAATGTAAAATTAAATTACAAATTAAATAACTGGGAAAATTAGTACAAAGTTAAATAAATGCAGACTCAAATTAAAACAGAAAAATCTATTTATTCCACATTTAATAATTAATTTGTACCTACATTTATTTTTTATATTAATTTTCGTTGCATTTAATAGTATTATTGAGTCATTCGTTCTTGATTACCGGAGTTACTGTCCTCCATAATTTTACGTATACAATGGTAAACTACCCTGTTATGTCTTTTATTTTGAAGGTTTTGACAAGCGGAAGTCCCATAGTTTCAGACTGACTTGACCGCTTGTGTTGTGAAACTCTCGTCTGCACTTGGAAGATGTCTTCAGGGACAGAAGGAGATACTTTGTGCTTCTTTATCAACGGGAAAAAGGTGCGTCTAGCGTTTAATTACGTTATAAACCACTTGTCATATTGTTGTTGCTCGTTTTAGCTGCTAGCTGGTAGTTTGTTCTGGATAACTTCGCCTACAAACGGTGATTCAAGCTGCAGAGACGGTTCCACCAGCAAAAAAGTGACAAATGTGTAACTTTTTTACCTTTATATATATATACATATATATATAAAATATAATGGTGAAATAAATTAAACGAGAACTAGTTCAGAGCATCCAAGACAAATTTCCCTAAGTGGGACAGTAAAGTATATTGTACTGTATTGTATAGAGCGGTGTTACAGTGAAATCTGTGACCCGTGAGATTCTGTGACGGACAAAGGCGAATGGATTGACGATAAAAGCCTGTACTGTGGATAAAAACACTGTCCACTGTCTCTGCTGTCACTGTTTTATACAGTCTATGGTCACACCTCACTTCAGTATTCTTCAGTAATCTTTTACATCTCTGAGGCAAAAATTGTCGGCTACATTTTACTCCACTACATTTTGCCTAACTGATTCAGTCACTGGTTACTTTTAAGATTACAGTAGGCCTATTTCTGGGATATCAGGGCATGCCAATATCAGAATTAGGTGATTTTACATGTGAACAGAGCTACCAGGTTTAATTGATTGGTTGTAAACTATTAAACATCAACTACTGATAATGGATTAAACGTTTTGAGTAATTTATGAAGAAAAAATGTCAAAATTCTCTGATTCCAACTTCTTAAATGTGAATATTTTCTGTTGTCTTTACTGCTCTATAACTGTGATTTGAACATTTTTGAGTTTTGGACAAAACAGGACATTTGAGGGTGTCAACTTGGATTTTGGGGAGGACTGATAAACATTTTTCACGATTTCCTGACATTTTAGGGCTCAAAGAACTGAAATTTCAGTCTGGTCTGCTGCAGGGTGCACAATATTTGTTAAAGGCATAATGTGTGTCAAAATACCATTTTAAATGAAATATTGTGGTGCTGCAGAGGTGACCTGGCCAACACATCATTCTCTAAACCTCCGAAAACATCTCTGTTTTTGCATTAGCCATAGAACCACTTGCTGAGAGCATCAGGTCCCATTCAGGTTTATATAGCTACAACACTAGAAACACTACAAATAAAATTTCCGACGTTTTATTGTACGCTACAACCCCCAAATCATTATACTAAATTTACTAATCACCATAGAGCAATTTGGCACATTCTATGAGTACAGAATAAATTGGAATGAAATTATGCCATTAAATACAGAAGATATCACCTGGCTCCAAAAGTTTCCTTTTCAAAATAGTAACAGCAAAATTTAAATATCTTGGTGTTTATATTACCAGGAAACACTCCATCCTGTTTGAAGCAAATTTTCCGCCTTTAATTATAAAACTCATGTCAAAAATTAAATTTTGGAAAACGCTGCCCACTTCTTTCTCGGCAGATTAAATGCTATTAAGATGATCTTTCTCTCGCAACTATTATATTTATTCCAGACTGTATCAATTGATCTTCTCAAGGCATTTTTTAAGAAACTTGACTCCATTGTTACCAACTTTATTTGGGACTATAAGACCCATAGAATTCATAAATGACATCTATGCAAACTCAAAGAGAGTGGAGGGCTAGCTCTACCTGATATCCTCTCTTATTATTGGGCAGCGAACATTAAAAGCATCATTTTCTGGTTGGATGACTCAGTACAAGTCAACTGGCTAAAAATGAAGAGGGGGGATTGTTCACCTTTCACCATGGGTGCAATCATCACGTCCCCTGTACCTTATAACCTTAGCCCCATAATACATGATGCCACTCACACCTGGAAACAGATAAAGATGGGTCTAACCCACCCACAGGTGGGAATAATGATGTAAAAATGATATTTTCCTCTAATATTGCCAAGCATATTGCATTTGCAATGTCAGTCAAAATAATGATAGAATAATAAGAATTGTGGTTTCTTCTTAAAGTAATAGTATGTCTAGTATAATGTCTCCTTGAAAACACAAATTTCTTAACAAAAACAGAAGAAAAAAAAAAAAAAAAAAAAAAAAAAAAAAAAAA
>JAJHUR010135810.1:33642-47260 GCA_027495735.1 Lutjanus campechanus | reverse complement strand
AAAAGAAAAAAAGCTTTCCTCTGTGGTACCAAAGTCACCAGAGTTTTCCATCTTCTCCAGGAACCAGCAGGCACATATAAGACATGTGCTTGAGAAATCTGACTGTCTCACAACGAAAGTGTCTCCTATTGAACAGAAAAATCTCACGCAGAAATAAATGCTTGTTGAAAAATGTGAGGAAAAAAATCATCGTGGCGCAGGAAATGGAATGAAATCGCTTTGAAATCTAATTCTTTGCGCGCAGCAGGGAGCTTGACTTCAAACTTCTGGATGGATTCTGTTGTGGTGCTGCGACGAATAGATTTAAAAAATGATAAAAGATTTAACTGTTCTGTCTTTTTTCAGGCATAAAGGCCCAATGTTTTCTGGTTCCAGCTTCTCAAATGTGAGAATTTTCTGGTTTTATGGACATAAATAGTGTCCATAAAGTGACCAAATATAGTGACCAAACGATCTCTTTAAGTACAATACTTGAGTAGATGTAAAGTCATGAACAGTCGTGACAGTTTTCTTCTTGTGTTCACAGATAACAGAGAACCATGCAGACCCTGAGACCATGCTGCTGTCCTTCCTCAGAGAGAAGTGTATCCTTCACATCAGCTTCAGATACACCTTCACTGATATGTTTTCTTGATTTGACTGTACGTTATGTTGACGTGAGCACCACTTACGGGTTCTTTCCTTGACTGTCACCTCAGTGAGGTTAACTGGAACCAAGTATGGCTGCGGCGGCGGAGGCTGCGGGGCGTGCACGGTCATGGTGTCGCGCTATCAACCTGCCACCAAAACCATCACGTATCCTTTGCTCAGCTCGAGTTTTTACGAGTTTTCTCAACTTTTGTTTTTATGTATTTATTTATTTATTCTTTAGAAGGATCAGGTATTTAAGAACTGTACACAAGCACTGTGTCCCAAGTCCACACTTTTTCTTATAGTGTACACCACAGGCTCCCAATCTGTGGGTCAGGACCCCTCAAAGGTCTGAAGGATAAATTTTAGGGGTTGCAAGATGATGAACAACTTAGCAAAGGAGAAAGCATCATATTACATATTCACATTATGTGTTTTTTCATACCTGCAAAATATTGTGCAGTTCTATCTCCAAACTTCTCGAAACATAAACACGGAAAACAAAAAAATCACTTTTTTTTTCAAATAACAGAAAGTGTATTGTTTTTCCAACAAAACAAAAACAGCTGGCATGAAATATTGTAAATAAAAAACTGACACAACATCAGACACATGAAAGCACAAAGTCAAGAATCCCAAGATTCCAAGAAGCCACACTGTTAGAACACGTACACTATGTGTCTCTCCAAATCCTGGTTATACCTGTGAGCATTAATGAGGCCTTCAAAGATGTGACAGTTACCCATGATGCCATTGGCACTAACACTCCCCCATGTTCTTGGAGTGTTTGGGAGATGTTTATAGAATAACAACAAACCAAAAATTCCTCAGGTTTCTTTCCGTGACGGAGACACAGCTGTCAGGAAGCAGATTAGAAATAAAAACCTCCAAGTCTGCCAAACAGCCAGCGAGGTCAGGTTACAACTGGGTCAACATGGACCGGAAAATCAATTTGTTCAGCCATTTCGTTAAATTCCAAAATGCCAAACAATCTTGCTGATTTATGAACTAAATTAGATTTGCAAGAGAACAAGAGGGAGTCTTGAGTGTGGGCTGTTATCTGCCAAAGTGGTTTGGACGTCCACAGTTCAGAGTCTCTGTGGTGTCTGGTGGTAATTTCTTTTCCTGGCACCAAACCAACACGCCGTCTTAGCAGAGGAGGAGAAAATCGATCACAAACACACACACACATTCAACTGTAAAACAGATGCTGGACAGAGACTTGATACTGAAGTTTGCTCTTATTATATGATTGATTTGGTGCAGAGTGCTTGAAACATCACATTTTATTGGTTGTGATTAATGGGAAAATAAAAATACTACTAAGGAATTATGACCGTGAGAAAAATTGTAAAGCATTTTCAAAACTGCTTTCCTGTAGCTGACCACAGTACCTCATAAAACCCCACTTCAAATAATCCAAACTCCTTTAGTGCTCCTTTAGTCCTTTACAAACAGTTTTGAAAGTTTGCAACTATTATTTTCATTAGTAAATAATCCGCAGATAGTTTCCTGGTGCCTGCTGTGCAATTGTTCAAAATAAAACTAAACTAAGCTAAATGAGTAGTTAAGAGGACGGCTGGATCCATTAAATCCAGGTAGTACAAGCTGTTGTATTTGCAGTAGTGATGTTTGTAGTATAATGTTCTTACGCAGTATGGAAAAGTACGGAATTTGATTTGAGTCATTTCCAGGTCTGGAAGTGTGGAAAAAAGAAAATACAGGATGAAAAAAAGATGTGTTTCCTACAATATCTAAAAATAAATTGATCATACACTTGTTGACAATGAATACAAATAAATTCAAACTTTAATTGGTGTCTTATTTCATAAGATTCTTACATTGAGAAGATGTGGAACTGTTCTTTTTCATAAAATAAGAAAAACAGTCTTGTTCCTGTGCTGAGATATCATGGTGGAAAAAAAACAACACTGAAAAAGTATACTTAGAACTGCACAAAATAAAACAAAAAAATAATAATGGAAAAAAAAAGATGAGACAAGAGCGGTGACATAATCCATAACCATTTATGGTTAGTTCAGGTGTAGTTCAGTTTACCTTCACCACACCGTCAGACATTACTCAGCCAACGCCTGCCTCCTGCCGCTCTGCCAGCTCCACGGAGCCGCCGTCACCACGGTGGAGGGCATCGGCAACACCAAGACCAGGATCCACCCTGTGCAGGTCAGAGCTGGGACACCTTATTCATCTCATCTCACAATATATTAAAGTTGTATTCATGATTTCTCTGTGGTTGACCACTGTTGTAAGTACACAAACAAAAAACAGATTTCATGCTTTTTGATTTGTATCGGTGCAAAGTTAAATCTCATACACACAGCGATGGTATATTTTGAGTGGATTTTGCGCCACACTTTGAGCTAGCACACTTTTTCTAGCCAAGTTAGATATTCTCAAAATGTATTATTTTTCCTTTTTCGCTCTATATTAAATGTGCAGTATGTAATTTCTGCTGCTCTCGCGTCAAGATTTAAATGATATGAACTAGTGTGGGATCATGGGAGTTGTTGCCTTTGCCTTTGTTGTATCTGGTGTGACTCACGTTCAGGGATGAGGTAATGTATTAAAGTTATATTCATCTTGTGTTCGCAGACATTCTTTCTTCACTCTCTGACCTGTTTTCCCAGAAGTTGTAGCAACAGGCAGCTATGTAGAAACACACAGTTAGCTTGGATAAATTACAGATTCCTCTGTGTTTGACCATAGTCAGAAACATTTGGGATGATTTAAGTACCCAACTCAACAAAATATATAACATACTTCTTTCATTTTTAGACATTTTAATGCAGAAATTTTACATATTGTAGCTTTTAAATGCAGAATAACTCAGATGAGATATAGCCTTTTTTTATTAACTACTCTTAACAGATTACATTATTACTGTATGGTTATTTGACGCCAGAAAGTAGTATAACAGAGTTAATAGGCTTCTGTGGTGTCCCCAGCTGTCCTTGTACATGTCCCTTTGGGTGTATAATCCAGGCTTTAAGCTAACTAGCACAAACAGACAGAAGTAACAACTTTCCATCCCCGCAGATGTGAAGCCCCGACCAAATGGCCATCCTGTTTCATGCAAAAACACACAGAGCCAAAGAAGAGATGTATCATGGGACACTAAACTGGCTGCTGTGTTTGTAGGAGAGAATAGCGAAGGCTCACGGCTCCCAGTGTGGCTTCTGCACTCCGGGGATGGTGATGTCCATGTACACTCTGCTGAGGAACAAGCCTCAGCCCACCATGGAGGACATCACACAGGCTCTGGCTGGTGTGTTTGCTTCTTCTTTTTCATAATTTTATCCACTGTCATGTTTAAAGGAATGTTACAACAAGAAGTAAAAAATGTGTGGTGCATTGGTGGTATAGTGGTCAGCATAGCTGCTTCCCAAGCAGTTGACCCGGGTTCGATTCCCGGCCAATGCATAGTAATTTGTTCCCCATTGTGGGATGATAAAAGGAATCTCTTATATCAAACCATGAACCTCCTCAGATGATAATATCCTCTCTAAGTACCACCATAATGACTGAGCTTAAAATACAACAGTGTAGACCGAGCCTACGGGCTACAGCTATGGACAGTTCACGCAGGAGGAAACTTTATTTCTAAGAAGTCCCGCTCCAACTGAATCCAAATTTGAGATAACTCAGTTTAGCTCCTAACTACTCGTGGATGACATATACTGTACACGCGTTCATGATGGTGACCGCTGATACTGAAACAAAGATACATTTAAAAAATTATATTTTAATTATCTCATATTTTATGTATTTTCATTCCAAATTGTGGGTTATTATGATAGCATTATATGTTTTTAAATGCACCTGAACTCACCACTGTTCCTGATTATTTGCTGCCTTCAAATAGGGTCGTATTTATTGCGTTCAAGAGGACAGTTTCAGAGTTTAGCAGTCGTGTTCATGTGCTGTTATTACGAGTTCACACGTTCTATTTGAAGGCAGCTCAAAGGCAGCTTTGGTCAACTTTTTAGATTCCAAGAGTTTTATCTAGAACACGCTTATGGGATTCTATTGAGAACCTTTTTATATTCATATGGTTTTATCTATAACTCACTCAGGGGCCTCTATCAAGAACCTTTTGATGTTCCAAGGATTTTTTCTAGAACCTATCAAGTGGGTTCTACTGAGACCTTTTTCAGATTCCAGGGGTTTTATTTAGAAACCACCCACAAGGTTCTATCAAGAAGCCTTTCATATGCCAAGGGTTTTATCAAGAACACACACACTCGGTGGATCTACGGAGAACCTTTTGATAATCCAAGGGTTTTATGTAGAACCCACCCTGGGAGTTCTAGTGAGAACCCTTTTATACTATCGTGAAAAGGAACACTGACAAAAGGATTTCAACAATCCTTGAAGAACTCTTTCTCTGTATACTCCACCGAAGAGGTTCTACAGATAACCTTTTTATATTCCGAGAGTTTTGTCTAGAACCCACTCAGGGGTTTCTACTGAGAACCCTTTTATATTATGGTGCAAAACACCCTTGACGAACCCTTGATGAAAGAGTTCCTCAAGGATTTGAATAATCCTTGAAGAACGCTTCTTTGGATGAAAAGGGTTCTTCATGGAACCCTTAATCTTCCAAAGAACCCTTGGCAAACCCTTTCTTCAAAAAAGGGTTCTTCAGAAACAAATGGATCCGGGTAGAACCTGGGTGAACATAAGTGCGAGTGAATTTGAATTCAGTGTAGGAATCCATAAGTTGAGTCTCTAAATGATTCCTTAAGAATTGTAATTTTGGAACCAGTTGCATTTTAGAACTGGTTCTCAATGCCCAAACCCAATTATAACCCAATTGTTCATATGCAGGAGAACACACCAAGTGATTTTTATGATTTTCTACATTACAATAATAAAGTCCCCAATCGTTGCGTTGCGTTGTTTTCCAGGTAACCTGTGTCGGTGTACTGGATATCGACCCATCGTTGACGGCTGCAGGACCTTCTGTCAGGTACAAAACTCACGTCTACAACCAACACAAGTTCGATCATTCAGGAATAATCAATAATCAGATTGGTGATGATGCCAGATAGTACAGTTTTATGACCAGTTGTAACTTATTCTGTTCATAGTTCAACTGTTTATTGTCACAACGCATGAGTTTCAGAGGGATAAAGGAAAAGCCTGGCTTATTTTGATCATTTCATTGAAATCCGTTCCACGACAGTGGTTTATAGCAACCCCTGCTCAGTAACCATGGTAACTGATACCACTAAACTAACCTGCTCTCAGAGCAGCTGATGATGTAGTTGGTAATATCAGTATCATTACTGCACAGCAGCAGGTTTTATTTTATGACATTTATTAAAAAATACAAATAAAACAATAAGTAGGCTTGTATATCTTTTCCAAAGTAATTGTTGTGGCTTTTTGCCTTTTTTGCTACAAAGTACAGCTGAAGACAGGAAAAGGAGGAATGAGAGAGAGGAGGCGACATGTAGGTCGGCCTCAAGTTGGAACTGAACCCATACAGCTGTTGAGGCACAAGGGGGACGCTCTACTAAAAGTGAACCTTTTTCATGATGAACCATTTATATTCTTTGTATAGTTTGATCTTCAGAAGAAAACTACTGTCGTTTTCTCTACGTTTTGCGACGTCTCATCCTCTTTTCAGCAATAAGCTGTCCTGGGCTGCTTATGTTCTCTGTGCACGCTCATAACGCAAGCCTAATGCTTGAGTTAGTGTGAGCGTTGACTCGACCAGGCTAAATTGTCTTTGTGGAACGGCCTCAGCCTTGAGTGGAAGTTGAAGTTATTTGAGGCCAAGCTTTTCACTGAAGCGCTGACTTTGTTATCACCCTTGATGGGACACTCCCCAGGTCAGAGATAAGACACAAAACAGAGCGGAATCTTTTTGATCTGGTAATAAAATGACAGTCACGCTATGGGAAAATGTATTAAATTGTATTAAATGTAATTGCTGCATTGCTGTGTGATATTAATATAAATAAAAATAGGAAGCCAACTGCTGCCAAGCCAATGGAGTTGGAAACTGTTGTCTTAATGGAGAGGAAAATCCTGAGGACCCAAAGCATGTGAGTTTCTCTTTGTTGTTGTCTCGTTTGTAGTTATACTTGTGTTCTTTGTCTTCTTGGCTTTTGCATTTTTCTTTCATTTCATTCGTTTCATTGTGTGCTTCAGCCGCAGTTGTTTGACAAAGACGAGTTTCTGCCACTGGACCCGACACAGGAGCTGATCTTCCCTCCTGAGCTGATTGTAAGTCAGGTGATTTCTTATACTCCAGGAAGTTCACTTTTTACATGCTTGGCTCGCAGTCTGATCTCACACAGGAATGGTGTGAATGGTGGAATGGTCCCACACAGAACCCTCTATCAGGGTTTTATCCAGAACCCACATTATACGGGTGCTATCAACAGCCCACCCAGGGTGATCTACCAAGACCCCTTTTATACACCAAGGATTTAATATAGAACCCTCCCCCTTGGGTTTCTAATTAGAAAAGGGTTTCATGAAGAGCCCACCCAGGGAGTTCTACTGAGAATGTAGAACCTTTCCTGCGGTTTCTGTAGAAAACCCTTTAATATTCCAAAGGTTTCGTGTAGAACCCACCTGGGGTTTCTACCAGGGATATTCCAGGGTTTGATCTCGAACCCATGCAGGGAGTTTAATCTAGAACTCACACAGACTGTTTTACCAAGAAGCCTTTTATATTATTTTATGATGGTTTTGTGTGGAATTCATCAAGGGGGTTCTTCTGAGAACCCTTTGATATTCTAAGGGTTTTAATCCAGAACCCACACAAGAGGTTTCATCTCAATCCCACCTAGGGGGTTCTGCCAAGAACCCTTTTATATTCCATGGGTTTTCTGTAGAGCCCAGCCTGGGGGCATCGAAAAAAAAAAATTTTTTTAAGGGTTTCACCCATAACCTTGTGTTCCAAGGGTTCTACAAAGAACCAGTTTGCATCCCACAACATGGTTACAATCTTTGAATTGAGAAAAAACCTTCTAACAGCGAAGCCTTCAACAATTCTTCAAGAACTCTTTCTTCCAGAAAGGGTTCCTTGGATGAAAGTCTTACAAAAAAACCCTTGATGCACCCTTTCTTCAGACGGAAATGGTTCTTGGTAGAACCTCAGCTCTTTAAAGAAGAACCTTTTCAGAACCTATATTTCTAACAGTGTGTGTGCACTTTGTCCACAGCTGCAGGCAGAAACATCGAGCCCAAAGACACTCACTTTTTGTGGGGAGAGGATGAGCTGGGTGTCTCCCGTCTCCCTGGAGGAACTGGTACAGCTGAAGACCAAGAACCCAAAGGCACCTCTGGTCCTGGGGAACACCAACATAGGTGAGCAATAACACCAGGTTCATTCACAGAGTTTATTACAGAACAACAGGCCAGAGTCACTTCATCAAAGAGTACAATAAATTTGACAAATGTGTAAAGACGTCCTCTTAAAAGGACAGCGTATGTCCATATATGGTATAGTAAGTCGATAATTATTGTTCCAGGGCTAGTATTGAGATATTGATTGATGATCTTCAGGTAGAATAATGTGTTCTGATGATAAATTGTTGATAGATTATTGTCATGTTCAGATTCAGACCAGTTTAACTAAACTTTGTTCTCTCTGCTCTGTGTTAAAGGTCCTGATATAAAGTTCAAAGGTGTTCTACATCCACTGATCATTTCTCCAACCAGAGTGATGGAGCTGTTTGAAGTCACTCACACAGCACAGGGTGAGGAACCTCCCTTTGTACTTTATATCTCCATGTGATTTTTTTCTGCTGTTTAAAACTCCTCCAGAACTTTTAAATGTTTCACAGGTTCACAAAACTCACCAGACACATAAGAAAAGAAACCAAACTAAGAGCTTTGTCCGTTAACAAAGTAGCTTTTTGGTTCCTGGTCAAACTTTTATAAAGGTTCCAAGGAACCCTTTCAGGGAGTTCTACCTAGAAACCAACATAAAGTGTTAAATTTAGAACCATGTGTGAAAGGTTTTACTCAGAACTGCCTGTGAGAAATTCTACAGAGAACCCATCTGGGGTCTAATGTTTCACCCAGAAGCCTCTCTGGGGGTTCTGTCTGGAACCTCTCCGCCTTCTAAGGGTGCTAACAGGAACCCATTCAGGATTTTATCTAGGACCTACGCAGGAGTTTCTACTGAGAAACTTTTCATATTCCAAGGGTTTAATTTAGAACCCATCCAAGGTTTTATCTAGCACACTCTCAGGATTCTACTGAGAACCTTCTTATATTACAAGGGTTTTATCTAGCACACACCAAGGGGTACTACCAAGAACCTCTTCATATTGCAAGGGTTTTATCTAGAAAACACTCAGAGTATTCTACCATGAACCCTTTTAAATTCCAGCACCCAGGGGAGAAGAACCAACACAGGTGCTTTGGAACCAGAAAGAGTCCTTGACAAATCATTTCGACAAAAAGGTTTCTCAGAAGCAAAAACTTCTGGGTAGAACCTCAGCCCTTTAGGAATTAGTCCTCCTAAGTGCAATGCTGGTTCCTCTGCAGGTGTTTGGGTGGGAGCGGGCTGCAGTTTGTCTGAGGTTCTGTCTCTTCTGGAGAAGATGGTTCCTCAGTTTCTGGAGGAGAAGACGGAACTGTTCAGAGCTCTGATCCAGCAGCTGGGGAACCTGGGGAGCCAACAGATCCGGAACGTTGCTGTAGGGAGATTTTTTTCAGCTTCTTTTTTGACTTCCCAATTTCCTTCCTCCTTAACTCATTTATTTCTCCTCTACTTTTGCGGGGAAAATAAAAAATACACATTTTAATGATATTTTATCGTAAAGTAGTTTTGAAATAACAGTCCAGAGATTTAGATGAAATCCTAAAAGTAAAATCATGTGAAATTCTGTATTGATGTGTTTGATTGTTCCTTTTTTTTTAAGTCTCTGGGGGGAAACATCATGAGTGCGTACCCAAACTCAGACCTGAACCCTGTCTTGGCAGCTGGGAACTGCAAAATCAGCATCGTTTCAAACGGTAAATTGAGAGTTTAAGAGCTCTGTGAAGAATTTCTGATGTTTAGATTCACGTCAGACGTGTTTCATTTCCTCGACTCCTGATTAACAAGCAGTCATGTCTGAATCCACCAGCCGGAAGACGAGAGGTCCCTCTGAATCAAGACTTCTTCGTGAGCTTCGGAAAAACCATCCTGAAACTGGAGGAGATTGTTGTTTCTGTCTTCATTCCCTTCTCCAGACAGGTACACATATTCTCTCTCTGAAAGTGATCGCCTTTGTCCGTGTGCATGCATTTTTATTTACTTCTTTTGAGAAAATCCTAGATTTAGGGCTGTTGTTTGTCCAGTTGTGTTGGTTTTGCTCTCATAGCCATTTGTTACATTACTAAGATTGAGTTAGGTGATGTTTTAATTTCCAGGAGTTATCTTGTTTCTGTCTTCGCTCTCACTCTTCCTCTCATGTTTTTTCCAAACCAAGCGAAACAGTCGGTGAAAACTATATTGAAAGGTTGTCATATGTCCTGCAGGGGGAGTTTGTTCGAGCTTTCCGTCAGGCTCCCAGGAAGGAGAGCTCCTTCGCCACGGTGACGACCGGGATGAGAGTGGTTTTCTCAGAGGGGTCCAGAGTGGTTCAGGATGTCAGCATTTACTACGGAGGGATGGGGCCGACCACCGTCAGCGCTGCCAAAACCTGCGCCGCTATCGTCACCAGGTCAGAGTCATGTTAACGACACACTCTGGGGTAATTTAGTCCGATCATTATTTTTGTTTAGCTTTCTTTTTGATCGGATCAGGAGTGCTTTCTTTTCTTTTCTCATCCTTGTCGTCCATCTTTTCTCTTATTCCTTCCTTCTTTTCTTCTGTATGACCTCTTCAATCCCTTCTTTCTTCCTCTTTTTTTGTTGTCTGTTTGCTCTTGTCCTGTTTTGTCATTCTTCTGTCCAAATATACATTCTAAAGTACAACCATTAAGTGTTCTTTTGCCTATTTCCATAGGAGAACCCTTTTTATTTCTACCTAGAATCCAGCAGAAAGGGTTATACTTGGAACCATCTGTGAAAGGTTTCACACACAACCCCCAGTGAGAGGTTCTCCTGAGAACCCTTCTGTACTGTATATCAAGGGTTTTATCTAGAATCCACTCAGGCGTGTTCTGCTGAGAACCCCTGTATACTGTGACCAAAGAGTTCTTTAAGAATTTCAACAACCATGTTGGGGGTTTTATCAAGATTTTTTCCACATTCTAAGGGTGCTAACAAGAACCCATCCAGGGGGTTCTCCTGAGAACCCTACTTTTTTCCCAGTCTTCTGTCTTCCCTAAAGGGTTCTTTGGTGGAAAATGTCCTTAATGGTGTTGTTAATGGAACCCTTGGTCTTACAAAGAACCCTTTCTTCAAAAACGGGTTCTTCAGAAACAAATGGTTCTGTGCAAAACATCAGCCCTTCAGGAAGAACCCTTTTGGAACTCTTTTTCTAAGAGTGTGCTCTAACTCTTTGAAAATGGAAACAAGAAAGCATCTTGATTAAAGCTGCAGCATTTAGTTGATTGATTGATTAGTTGCCAGCTATTGAATTAATTAGATGATTGATTTATCATTTTCAGCTTCTAAAATGTGTATATTTTCTGTTTTTTGACTGTAAACTGAATATCTTTGGGTTGTGGACGTAACAAGATATTTTTCACCATTTTCTGACATTTTATGAATCAAACTAATTGATTGATCGAGAAAATGATCAACACATTAATGGATAGTGAAAATAATCATTAGTTGCAGCCATAAAGTAAAGTTAAAGAACGCAAACATGATCTGAGATAGACCAAAAACTTGTGCGTTTGCATCAGGCCGTGGGACGATGAGACCCTCAGCCGGGCCTACGACGTCCTCCTGGACGAGCTGGTTCTCCCTCCTTCAGCTCCTGGAGGGAAGGTGGAGTTCCGTCACTCTTTGACTCTCAGCTTTCTCTTCAAGTTTAACCTGGAGGTCCTGCAGAAGCTCAGAGAGATGGTAGGAAACAAACTTTTTGTTTGTTAAAAGGTAAATGTTTAGCTGATTTGATATAAGAGATATTTGTGTTTACAGAACGTGATCACAGACGAGCCTCCCGAGAAGATTCAGCCGTTACCCAGAGAGATCCAACCCAGCCTGCAGGAGTTCCAGGTCAGAAAATAACACTTTTAATAACAGCTGTACAGGAAATAAACCTGACTGCTTCCTCTTCTTCTTCTTCTTCAGCATGTGCCGAAGGACCAGAGCGTCCAGGACCCAGTGGGGCGTCCCATCATGCACCGCTCTGCCATCAGCCAGGCCACAGGCGAGGCCGTGTACTGTGACGACATCCCCAGAACGGACGGGGAGCTCTTCCTGGCGCTGGTCACCAGCTCTCGTGCGCATGCTAAAATCACGTAAGGAGGAAGTGAAAAGCTTGTGGAGTTCTGCAGCCAACGAGGTCTGATACACACTCCTCTGAACTTCTTGTCTTTGGTCCAACAGAGGGCTGGACGTGAGCGAGGCTCTGCAGCTTCCCGGTGTCGTTGACGTCATCGCGGCCAAAGATATTCCTGGGAAGAAAGTCAGAGAAATGTTCGGTTATGACGAGGACGTGCTCGCTGTGAGCGAGGTAGAGTGAGAGTGTGTGCACGAGTGTTGGGTAACAAAAACTTCAGACAAATTTCAGAGCTAAAAGCGGTGAATTGCCTACTGCGAACAGGGAAATATTACGATAATGACAAGAACAAGAACAATGTAACGGGTCACAGGTTTTATCTGGATACATAATTGTTAAATTGTAAGGAAAAGCTGCTCATCTTGTTTCATTTATCTGCAGTATGATTGTCTGTCTTGCCGTTTGTGTGCAGGTGTCGTGCATCGGTCAGATGATATGCGCAGTGGTTGCTGATACGAGAGCACACGCCAAACGAGGAGCTGCAGCGGTGAAGATCAGCTACGAAGACCTGCCTGAGCCAGTTTTTACTGTAGAGGTCTGTCGAGTCAAACGAATCAAAATGAAAAATAAAAGTTTTATGGCTGTACCACAGCATCAGATCCTGTTTTGTGCCTCATTTTGTTTACACTAACTTCTAATTTAACCTGAGATATTTTGTGTCTCTCTAAAAATAAAGTTCTGTGAGTTGAACAATGTTTAGGTGCACCAGTAGTGAGATGTGCTGCAGTGTGGATTTACCCTTAAAATGAATACGCTCTTACTTTACACTACAGCCTTCTCACAGCTCAGTATGGTGTTTGTCGTTTCTCTCTGCGACAGGATGCCATTGAAAAGTCGTCTTTCTTTAAGCCTCTGAGGATGATTGGGAGAGGAAACGTGACTGAAGCCTTTAAAACTGTCGATCAGATTTATGAAGGTAAAATACTTTTTCTTTTAGTAGATTATCAGAGAGAGAGTTCAGATTCTTTGAATGAGGTGCTTATCCATAGTCAGTGTATCGTCTTGAGTAGATGGCAGTCGACACACCATCAGCTAATCAATACTGCTGTTGAAATAAACCCACATTAAAATATATTTGTTTATTTGTATGCTGTATTTAGAATATTTTTACTGTTTTTCCTTGCTGTCAGACAGCCTTTTCTGATGGGAAGCTGCTGTCATAAAAGCCAAATATCTCTCTCTTCAAAGCCACCAAACTCCATTGACAAAATCAGTCATTTTACCTCGGAGAACACTGGAGTCTCTTGTCTATCCCGCCTCGATCACTTAGTTTGTTGTGTTATTGTGTAATTTTGGTGTATTAAATGGTTAGTTCATATTCACCAAAGTCACTTAATAACTAGTGCTGTCAAACGATTAAAATTTTTAATCAGATTAATCACAGGGTTACTGTGGATTAATTTCTATTAATCACGATTAAATATCATTCATTTTTAATCTATATTAATCGCATTTCATTTTGCATGAGCAAACAGACTCAAGAAAGAAGGGAATATATACATAGATATGTATAATAAAGGCTAGATGCTCCTCCGCGCTGCCGGCCAATGCAATCGC
>JAJHUR010135810.1:928-28028 GCA_027495735.1 Lutjanus campechanus | reverse complement strand
TAGACCATGGCCAGTGTTTGCTTACTGGCATTAAAGCTCTTCAGTTGTCTGAGGAGATGGAGTCGCTGTCTTGCTTTTTTGTAAATTTTATCCGCATTTCCCTGAAAAGTGAGGTTATTATCAATAATTGTGCCAAGATATTTAAACTCAGTGACCCGCATCACCCCCTCCCCTCTCATGCTTACAGGCCTGAAAATGGACCCTGTGCCTTCTGCTCCTGCCCTCTCTCCCAAACACATCTCCTTGGTTTTACTGACATTGAGGCCGAGGAAACTCTCCTCAAACCAGGTGGTAATTTGGTTGATGTTTTGGGAGTAAGAGGGACAGCAAGCATCATGCAGGCCAGCGACCAGGGCCATGTCATCCGCATATTTAATAAGGGAGAGGTTTTTGCTGTTATACTGCAACTCATTTGTGTACAGGGAGAATAGGAGAGGCGATACAACGCAACCCTGGGGAACGCCGGTGTTTAAGACAAGACAGAGAAGATCTTATTAACACACACACGTTGGGGTCTCTCTCTCAAAAACTCCCTGATCCACAAAATGAGGTTACTGCTGACGTTAAGGTCACATAAGCGTCTCAGAAGAATGTGAGGCTGAACCATATTAAAGGCGGAGGAAAAATCCATAAAAAGTACACAGACATAGGTCTTAGTGGGATTGTTTAGATGACAGAATATTTTATCCAAGAGAGTGAGAGTGGCATCTACCACACCTCGACTGGCTCTATAGGCAAATTGCATGGGATCCATGAACCTTGCTGTTTGCTATCGGTTCTTTGTAAGATTAAATATTCCATTAAGAACCCTTTTCATCTAAAGCACACTTTTGGGAAGAGAGACAGAACCCCCTGGGTGGGTTCTAGATAAAATCCTTGGAATATAAAAAGGCTCTTGATTGAACCCCCTGTGTGGGTGCTCGATAAAACTCCTGGGATATAAAATGGGTTCTCTGTAGAATCCAGGTTATGTTCTAGATAAAACCTTTGGAGAATAATAAGGTTCTTGGCAGAACCCCCTTGGTGTTTTCTAAATAAAACCTATGGGATATAAAAAGGTTCTCTGTAGAACCCATTTGATGGAAAGATGGAAATGTTCTGGATAGAACCGCTAGAGAGGATGCAGGGTGGAACCATTACACAAGAAAAGTCTTCTCTGTAGAACCTGTGAAACCTTTCACAGATGGTTCAAGATGTAGCATTCCGCTCCAAGTGGAACATTTAGGAAAGGTTCTATCGGGAGATGGCCAAAGAACCTTTCTAAGACTGCAGCACTAACTTCAAAAGTGTTAGTGCCCATTGCATCATGGGTAACTGTCACATCTATTAATACTGGAAGTACATTCAGGATTTGGAGCGACACATGCTGCCATCCCTGCTTTGTTCAACAAGACACGTTCTGCACGTGTTCCAGCATTCTAACTCTTGTATTTTGAATTTGCCATCAGATTCGAGAGGTCAACATGTACAAGGGTCCGTCAGTCACCCACTACAAGTTTGAGTTCAGCCCGGAGAACATGCTGCGCTGCTGGGACGAGTGCAAGGTCAAGTCTGACTACAGCGCCCGCCGCCAAGCCGTCGAGCAGTTCAACCAGCAGAACCGCTGGAAGAAGAGGGGCATGTCCATCATCCCCATTAAATACGGGATTGCATTTGGAGAGAGCTTCTTAAATCAGGTCAGCTTGATTTAATACAGATACTTTAGTTTTTACATTATTTTCCCACCTATCGTAGGTATTTCTTCAGACATGACAACCTTAGCAACCTCCCTGGTGGTCTAGTGGTTAGGATTCGGAGCTCTCACCGCCGCGGCCCAGGTTCGATTCCCGGTCAGGGAACTGATGTTTTCAACTTAAAGGTGCAATATGTCAATCTTTCAATCAGATGTATTATTATTCCAATGTGCAATGTTAATAATCTCTAATTTCCTATGTGCAATAGCGATATTTCCTCTGTGCCATGGTGTAGTTGTGAAAACACTATATATTGTTACCATTCTCATATCTTATCTTATCTTATATTATCTTATATTATCTTAAGATAATTAAGGTATTACTGTTATTCTGCTTTATTAATCTGACAAGTCTAGTGCCTAAATGAAAGGTCACAAACTGCAAATATCCACAGAAACTCAAGGTTCGACATTTTTATTTGTTTAATTGACTTGTGCTTGTTTGTGTGTGTGACAGGCTGCAGCTCTGGTCCACATCTATAAAGACGGCTCAGTTCTGGTCACTCACGGCGGGACAGAGATGGGTCAGGGAATCCACACGAAGATGCAGCAGGTACTGTGACGGAGCAGCAGAATGAAAGTTCAGTCATTATCTCCTCATCCTCATGATTTAGTCCCCAGATCACTGAAGGAGTTTCACAGGAAAACAGTGTTGCAGAATCTCCCAAACAATGGAAGTGAATGGTGACCAGTTTTCAAACAGAATAAAAACATAAAATGCCTCCATGCTGCTCGTCTGGTGTGATCCAAGTCTCCTAAAGCCCCAACATGCCAGGTTGACTTCAAAGGACGTCATTCACACCATGTTTTTAGCCTGAATCTTCACTGTAGATCCTTGACTTGGAGCCACATACATGTGCACGTGCACACTGTCTGAACTGAGTGTGTGTAGTGTGACCGTGTGTACACACTAGTGAACAGCATTAATGTAGACAATTAGTTGAGTGTCATTTCTTTCAAGTTGGCTTCTGGATAAAACTGAAACACATTTTAATTCCTTACTTTGTTCTCTTTATCCTTAAAATCAGGTGATTTTTACTTATAATTCAGCAAAACCACCTATAAATAGATCTACTAAAAAATGTGTGAGTTTCAGCTCAGGGTTTGTTTGTGTTTAGGTGGCGAGTCGGGAGCTCCGCATCCCGTCCTCTAAGATCTACATCAGTGAAACCAGCACCAACACGGTTCCCAACACCTGCCCCTCTGCCGCCTCCTTCGGCACTGACGCCAACGGCATGGCAGTCAAGGTAACGTCTAGTCCCTCTTTCTTACTCTACTTGTAAGTTATTATAATACTCACAAATATAATTTTTCTTTGATTCAGAATGCCTGCCAGGTTCTGTACCAGCGACTGGAGCCAATCAGGCAGAAGAACCCCAAAGGATCATGGGAGAGTTGGGTACGATTTGATGAGAGAGGAAAACATGAATTCTCAGTGGTTGCTGTGTGAAAACTGTTTTTCTTTCTCTTTATTTTGTGCTCAGGTCAATGCAGCGTTTTTTGAGAAAATCAGTTTATCAGCGACTGGATTCTACAGGTACGTCTGGTTTCATGTATGTATTTATTTATTTATGGAGTGAGAGCAACAGCTCCCTGTGTGTCCTCAGGGGTCCAGACACCTACATGGACTGGGACAAGATGAAAGGGCAGCCGTACGCGTACTTCACATACGCAGTGTGTTGCTGTGAGGTGGAGCTGGACTGTCTCACCGGAGACTACAGGGTCAGACTCATCAGACTCGTTGTAACATAAAGAAACGTGAAATGGCATTTTCAGAACTTTAAGGAACTCTCTTGTTTTTTTTGTTTCTCGTAGACGGTGAGGACGGACATCGTGGTCGATATCGGTAGAAGCGTGAACCCCTCAGTGGACATCGGCCAGGTGACTCTCGTTCAGGGGTTCTCTGCCTTTTTCACGCGTCTTTACTGGGTTGTCCAACGTGCTCTGTTTGAGCAAATGACCTAAGATATTGTGCTAAACTTCCAAACAATGAATAGAATGAACCGAGAACGGAATAGGTTCCCAAAATTTGCAGCCAAGAATTAGGAGATGGAGGCTTTTGATCTCTCCAGCGGAGAAAAATACGCTCACAGGCTACAAGAGAGACAGAAGTAATAATATGGCTCTCCTTTGTTTGGAGTGAAACAGGAAAATTCTTCAGGAACTCCAAACAAGGAGGTTAAGAGGCTCGGGACCACAGGTCTTCAAACTGAAGGACGACTTCTGATTGTTAAAAAAAATCAGAGGAAAACCTTCTGAAATAAATAACAAAAAATTAAAACACAAGATGATAAAAAAAAGGAGATAAAATAAACTCTTTCCTCTGTCTCACCATAATTTCTTCCTCTCTTCGCTCCATCTGTCCATCTGTACTCCGTGTCTTCTGTCCTCTCTCTCAGATTGAAGGAGCGTTCATGCAGGGTGTGGGTCTCTACACTCTGGAGGAGTTGAAGTTTTCCCCCTCCGGGCTCCTGTACACTCGAGGTCCGTCTCAGTATAAGATCCCTGCGGTCTGCGATGTGCCGCTTTGCTTCAACGTTTATCTGCTGTCAGACTCCCACAACCCCCACGCCATCTACTCCTCCAAGGTCAGACTTTGTTGATTATTTGTTTGTTTGTTTATTCTTTGTATATTTGTTTCTTTATTTGTTTCTTTCTTTGTTTTTTGCTTATTTCACTCTTTCTTTTATATTTTTAAAGAACTACTAACACTGTATTTTTCCAAAATCAAATGCTCAGTTGCCTTTACATCAGTGTGTTTAAGAAGTCGTGTCCATGATGGTTCTCCGGTTCTGCAGGGTATAGGAGAACCCATCCTGTTCCTGGGCAGTTCCGTGTTCTTCGCCATCAAGGACGCCGTGGCTGCAGCTCGATCTGAGTCCGGGTTAGTCGGCCCTTTTTCCCTCGACAGCCCTGCGACACCAGACAGAGCCTGTCTGGCTTGTGCCTCCCCGTTCACTCAGAAGGTAAAAAAACAATAATATCAACTTATTAAATTTATTAATCTGTGGAAGACCGAAACTGCCAAAATAAAAATAATAATAATGAAAATAAATGTGGCAGTATGAAACAGAAATGTAAAAAAAAATTACAGAAATAAATATGTTGGAAAAACAAATATGGCAAAACAAAAACAAAATCCAACAAAATCTGTACAATAAATACCTAAATAAATGTAAAAATGAAAAAAAAAAGATGGAAAGGTAAATAAATAGGTGAATTAATACAAAGATAAATAAATAAAGACATAAATTAAAAGAGAAATATGAATTTATGTCACAAATTCTAAATAATTTATGCCCAAATTTATGTTTTATATTATTATTGGTGCATTTAATGGCATATTAATTTATTTATTGAGTCATTTCTTTCTTTCTTTTTTTCTTTAATTTTTATTTTGACAGTTTAAGTTTTCCAAGTTTTCCATAGTAAGTTATCATAAATCAAACTAAATAAAAGCAACAATTATTTATTGAATTATTTATCATATATTTCTTCATTGCTTCAGCCCATTTTAGATCATGATATTTTCCACAAATTATATATAATGTATCATTATATAGTTAGAATATTATATAATGTACTAATTTCTGTTAATGTTTCTTTTGTTTGTTGTTGAATTTTATTTCCAGATTCCAGCCAGCAAACCAGGATCTTTCAAACCGTGGGCCTTAAACATCTAACACTGAATCTGTGTTGTTTTTTTAATGTTATTTGATCACAATAAAGTTATACTGACTATGCTCTAAATGTAACTAATAAGGATTAGGTAATACAGTCACTTTACTAATACTCTGTAAATGTTGATTGATGCACACTGGAAGATGTATTCTCATTGTTGACGGTGTATGATGTCAAATTAATTCCTTATAACCACTTAAATTTGAAGGACATTTGATTTTTTTATGCTTGTGCTCTCGTCCTGCAGTATCACTAAGTCAAATTAATGTCTCAGTCTTTCGATGAATAACCACAGATCACACATTAAACAGGATCACAACCTATTTAATACACAGTCAATGGCTACAAGTTGCTATTTGCACTGCGGTGCTCATTTTTGCATACGTATTGACTACGTATTGTTCCTTTAATGAATGTTAAAACGGTGCTGACCAATCACAATGCTGCTAAAAGTTCTGTCTGTCAACATTTAATAAAAAGAAGCAGCAGTTTAACTGAGGCATGTTGTGGACTTTGTGTTTCTTCTTCACATTTTCCTGTAATTTGTTACCTGTCTGTAGTATTTTATCACAAACATGTTTTATTGTTTATAAGAAAATAACATCTGATTTAACATGATGAAGACATGAAATCTAATCATTTAGCTTGAAAAGTGCTTGAACTTGACTTTTGAAAAGCTGTAGGAACGCTGGACTGTGTCTGCTTAAGGTATGTAGTCCTTCAATATGGCCACCAGTGGGTGTTGTATCACCTTTAATTAGGGCCCCAGAGCTGTGACTCATGGATAAACTGTGCAAGGCTATTTGTGCATTTATGCGTGCTGGGGGGAGGGCTGGGCCTCTAATACGAGCCGTGGACAAACAGGACAAACTGGTCCGACAGCTGATTTATTTGGTCAGATAAATACGGAGACAGAAGTGTTGCACAGAACTAAAGCATCTGAGCGGTTTGCTCTGATGTTGGTTACCACCCAAACCACATTTTCATGCTGCCTCTGTCTGAGTCAAATCTAAACCCAAATCCTGGTTTAATAAACTAGGGTTGCTTTCAAACCTGAAAGTCCAAACAAAGGTTCATTTTTTTGAGACACTGATTACAGTGGGTCCGGTTAGTTTTGGTTTCACATTGTAATTATCCAAGTGGACTAAAGAACTTTACATGCCGGACCGAGACCATCTCTTCTCACCAGACCTACGTCCAGCTTTTTGGTCTGGAGCATGAGGTTTCACTGAAACTGAAAATTCTGGACTAAATGAGGTAAATGTGGCTTTTCTCCATGAAAAGGATGGTTTTGCTCCTCTCCCAACCTGCTTCAGCAAGAGTTTGATCTGACTGACCATAGTTAGCCCCTTTTTGATGTGATAGACAGATGGTTCATCCAGTCCCTCGCCAAGTGGGTTTTGAAAGTGCCTGCCCTTTTCCAAACAGTTCCCTTTTCCAAACGACTTTCCAGATGGTTCTGTGCAACAAACCTCTGTGTAGTCTTACAAAGAACCTTTGTGGAAGTCTTTCTTCAAAAAAGGGTTCTTCAGAAGCAAATGGTTCTGGGTAGAGCAGCAGCCCTTCTGGGAGAACCACTTTGTAATCCTTATTTCTAAGAGTGTAGCCAGAGGGAAAACTTGACAAAACAGACTAATTAATAGAAAAATAAAAGCAGAAACACACACAGTGGAGCTTGTTATGCTCTTAAATGCAATTTTTCATGCTTATGATGGAGACTACCGCCAAAAATAGGCAGATGTTTATTGGTTGCAAAGGTCATATTTTACTACATTGTGCAAAACATGGACCAGATCGAGCTGACTAAACACGACCCAATCCCATCGACCCAGTCTATTTTTGGGCTAAATAAATGACATGATGGACCGACCAGATTTAGCCCAAAAGACAACGTTGGAATGACGTCTGGTGCTTGGTGGGTACACATCAAATAAATCCAAATCATCACGCAAAATGCCAAAGTCCAGCTGCAAACACGGAAGTCCGGACAGTGTATCAGGTTAAAGGTAGTTGGAACATCTCCAACAATTACGTGACCGTGGAAAGTGGAGGTTTGTTTCTCAGTGGAATTGTCATCGATGAAGGTTATTAATCAAATTTAGCTGGCATGACCCTTGCAGAAACTTTGTGAGAGACCCAAAAATGGCTACTGTCAGCCATATTGGACACTGTTCAATGGTTTGACATGCAGTGCTGCACAGCGCATGGTTTCTGGGATTTTTTGGGTCCAGGAATTCATCAGTGTTGTGCAAGTTCACACTTAAAAAAGAGCTAGTTCAAAGTTCAGTTCACAGGGCCAGAAATTAACTAGTTTACGCTCATTTGCTTCTTTTTGTTCTTTCTTTATTTTATTATTTGAAATAGAACCCTCCACCAGAGGCAGTGACGTCTTCATTATGACAATATACTAAATGGTGTCATTTTACATTTACAAATATTCATATTTGTGAATGTAAAATTACTTTAAATTCAATTCAAATAATTAAAATCTTGCAATAGGAGCCTCGTCTTTGGTAAAAACTGCCACAATCCAAACAGTCACCACGGAAATGTGATGATGATGTTTCAGTTGGGACAAAAAGGAACTATTAAGCCTTTATTTGAGGGAAATAAATACAATTTTAATAAACTCCATGTCAGTTAAAATTCTGTAATGTCATGATTACCAGCTGAAATATAGCACTCTTAAAACTGTCACTACAGAAACAGTCACTCTGGCATGATTGTTTTGGTAGTGACAAGGGAATGCTTCATTTATTTTACGTAATAAACAAAAATTTAGCCACGTTTTGCCTGTTTAAAGTATTTTGGTATAAACTCCAAGTCAGTTAAAATTCTGTAATGTGACATTGTTTGAATTCCAGCTGAAATGATTTTATTTGAATTGAATTTGAATTTGAATTTTTATTGACAAACCTGTGAAATAAATAAATAAATAAATAAATAAATAAATAAATAAATAAATAAATTTATTTTTCCTTTTTTTTTCTGTGGAACGGAAACCCCCTTTATATCGCGCATGCGCAGCGGGCGGAGCCTGCGGAAGTTCTGACGGGAAGGTCTTTTTGTTTGGGCCACTGAGAGACTCGTCACTTGCTTTGATTCCCCTGGTTAACAACCGTTTTTTATCTGCATTAATTTCGGTGAGTACCCAAATTTCCTCCTTCTCCGTATTGTCTCACACCTTAACCAGTTGGTAAAAACGCCATTATGTCGGGGTTGATCCTGTAAAATAACGTTTTTTATCTGGGAACGTCGCCATGATGGGCGCCGCTAAGGGGTTAGCTTAACTAGCTGTAGCCTCGTTGTCGCTCACATATTTCAACACTGCCTCGATAAGAATTCATATTTCATGATGACATTTGGACAGAAAGTTGTGTTTAAGGGCTGATCAGTGTTTTCTGCCGGGGTTTAGTGTGTAAGCAGTGGTTTAATAATTAAACTACCATAGTTTGCCAGCTAGCGGGCCCTGCTAACAGTAGTGTCTCAGCGCATGGCGAGGCCCACAGTTAGCTGATGCTAACCTACAATTAGCGAGCTGTGGTTGTAGAAAATCCCTTATGTCCAAGCTGACACGTTTCCTTTATCTCTCAGATATTCACCAAAACATATCTACGTCAGGGTCACTTTCCAGATGAAGGGGTTAACTTGAATTTCCCTAATTAATTACAGATCCGAACACCCACCAGCTCCATTGTACCACCTCGTATTGTCTTTTGTCTGGCTTGTCTTCCTTTGCTGTTGGATGGCTCATTAATAAAACGCCTTCCTAATGAAGCACTGATTATAAAATATGATTTTTGACATAAATTTAACAACAGTTGTTCAACATTAATATACTGGAACGAACTCTATAGTGTCTCCATATTTGTTCTTAGAATAGCTTAACTGACAGTGTACTTCAAGTTAAATGCTTTAGACATATGAAATTACTGAAAAATAAACATATTTATGGATTAAGGCTAGTGTTATACGTGTTCTTATTTCTAGCAAATCCAGCAATGTTTCTCATGTTAGATCATTATTTTCATGATCTACTAATTTCAGTTATTTTCCCAATTAACCAGTTATTTGCTTTGTAAAATGTTAATCATCTAGCTCAAGATGACGTCCTCAAATGTCGTGTTTTGTCCACAACCCCAAGATATTTAGTGTACTGTCAGTCAGGAGTAAAGAAACCAGAAAATACTGACATTTTTGTCTGTATTAAGTGGTCAAACTGATGAATCTATTATTCATTTTTGCAGTACTTTCTAACTGAAGATGAAATGGCATAAAAAATGTTACATTGCAATTATTTTGATCCATCTATCTATCTTTTGATATATCTATGGTGATCAAAATTATCAGTTGTCCATATCACCAGGGTATTAAGAAGATATTGCTGGAAAAAAAGACTTTATGAAAAAGTTGCTGTTCTTCTGTCCCTGTTGGTGTAGTTGTAAATACAAAGGTGGCAGCTTATCAATTAATTGAGAAAATAATTGCCAGATTTATCGACACTAAAAATAATCATGAGTCGCAGCCCTAGTTAGAACCATATTGTTTAATTTTTTCAAAGGTTAGTTTAAAAAAGGTTTTGGAAAGGTTTACTCTAGGGCTGTGCAAAATATGATTGAAAAATCACAATAATCCAACTTGCAACAGCTGTGATTATTTGATAAAGAGAAATGTGACAGAACAGCCGAGATGCAAAAATGTCCTCAAGATGTAAGAAAACATGTTTGTTTGTTTCTGACCCCAACAAATGTCACAACATCATCATTTTAAACTTTTCATTTCATTTAAAAAGAAAGTTATGATGCAGTGATTCTAAACCACTAATCAGGAATCTCATTACAATATCTGTTAATAGACAACTGCACAGTCATATATCTGGTGCTTTGGTAGGGATTTACAGCAGCTGGATGGTGTTTGTGAGATCAGGTCAAAATAAACTACAGTGACCAGGGTCATGGTGGTGAAGAGACGTGTTTGCAGTAGTTTTTGAACAACAGTGCAGCTCTACACAGACAGTCCTTCTCAGGAGGTTCAGTTCATTGTTGGTTTTGGTCTTTTTACGAAATGTTTTATCATTTTAGAGTATCAAGAGCACGTATTTAGCAACAGGCTTTAAAAGTCTATTGTGTAACTTTGATTGTGAAAGAATAATTTATGGAGCTGAACTCATGACATAAACGTGGCGCCCACCCAAACGCTGGCAATACAAAGCATAATTAAAGGAACACTGCGTTCTGTTCTCACATGTGTCAACGTGTCGTCTGCTGGGCTCGACAAAACATTAACTCTGTTTTTATCCATTTCAGGGTGTCTTTTATGAATAATCAAAAGCAGCAAAAGCCAACGCTAACAGGCCAGCGTTTCAAAACGAGGAAAAGAGGTTTGTGTTATTTACATGTGTTCTGCTTTGCATGACAGATGCATGTTCTGAGAGGCTTTTTTTCTCCCCCTTTTTTTTGGTAACTAATCCAACATGTGTTTTCCCTGCAGATGAAAAGGAGAGATTTGACCCTACTCAGTTTCAAGAAAGTATCGTACAAGGCTTGAATCAAACTGGCACTGACTTGGAAGCGGTCGCGAAATTCCTTGATGCCTCTGGCGCCAAGCTTGACTACCGCCGGTATGCAGAGACACTCTTTGACATCCTGGTGGCTGGCGGAATGCTGGGTGAGTTATGTTTGCATTTCTGTTTTTTATTTTATTTCAAACGTTAAAATTAAACTAAGATCAGGAAATCAAAACAAATTAAAACAACTGACCGTATTTTGCATCACAAAAAAAAACTGTATTTCTTGTTTGAAAAGGTGTAAGATTAAGTTAAAAAAAAAAAACTTCAAGTCCTTCCCCTTTTTATACATTGTCAGCTTGAAAACGCCTGAAAAGTGTGTGAGTTTGACTTCAGAAAATATGTAGGAACCCTGTGTGTTATTAAAGTCCCCGTTTGACTGGTGGTCGTTTTATATTTCCGCTCCTGCAGCCCCAGGCGGGACACTATCGGACGACATGACCCGCACCGAGTTCTGCCTCTTCACGGCACAAGAAGACCTGGAGACAATGCAAGCATATGCTCAGGTACGGAGCGTTTGACAAACTTCTTTCAACTAATAAACTTAATGATGCACGTGTCGAAGCTCTGACTCTTTTCTCGCCAAAACAGGTTTTTAACAAGCTGATCAGGCGTTACAAGTACCTGGAGAAGGGTTTCGAAGAGGAGATCAAGAAGGTGAGCATCTAAACGGGATCCAACGCCAGTTTTTGAGTTGATGAACATGAAACTGCTCACCACAAAGTCTGTGGATTATGTTGAGTAACCAGTTATTGATTTCTGGAAAGAGACACTGGCTTTGAATCTCTAAAACTCTGCAGCTCACACCAAAACAATCTAGATTGAGTAACACCACTACAGGCAAGAGGAAATATATCCGTTTGATTGTGGAGTGAACTGAACTGTCCCTTAAGTGTTGCAAATAATCTTCAAACGTGGGAAAGCAATGTTTACAAAGAGTGTTTGCCAGCTGCAAGACAACGCCTGCAGTCAGAGAAGAAGGGTTGACTATTCCGTGAAACGCAACAAACCTGTTTTTGTTTTTGTCTGTCTGTAGTTGCTGCTGTTTCTAAAGGGATTCACTGAGTCTGAGCGCAACAAACTGGCCATGCTGACCGGCATCCTGCTGGCCAACGGCAACATATCAGCCTCGATCCTGAACAGCCTCTTCAACGAGAACCTCGTCAAAGAGGGTGAGGAGAAAAATGACAGCCCTGGGCTTTCTTTGAAGACATTATATGCTTTGAATCGGGGATGTTCAAAACCTTGATACCACGGTAACAAACAAAACAATAAATCCCATGAACACAATTTGCTCCAGCATGGAAGGTCTTTCAGTCGTTAATTGAGTTACAGTTTCTTATTTAAATCCAGTCTCAGAGCCAGTAGTTTATTATCTGACAAAGCTTTACTTTTAGGCTTAAATATCTAGATTTGTATGCAGATATGTTTGTGGAAATTACTTTATTCCTAACTGCTCAATCAATAGATCACTGAAAGCTATGGTGCAAATGGAAAACAGGTTTTTTTAATTGGTATTCGGTGATGAAAATTTACATAATGCTCTTATTTTTAACACCATGACAGGGTCTAAGGGCCTATATGACTTACCTGAAACAAAACACCTAAAAATTAAAGTGATATATATTTCATGATGCTACAATAGGATATTTTCATTTGTAGTAAGTTTTTCTACTGTCCCAGAATTGTCCCAGACACCATCGTTGTGCCCCAGGTGCTATTTTTATTGTCCCCAGGACAATAGGACGTCCTTAACTTGGGAGCATGGGGCACAGTTTACATACTATTTTTGTTGTTAATATGTTATTAATCCCTGATGATCTGCTTTAAACACATATTTCTTCTGTGCGTGACTCTGTTAGAGTTTTTCTTTTTGACAAGTTGAGGCGGAGCATGTTGTATTGTTGGCAGGTGTTCCCTTTCTTCCTTTGGCACAGAACACCGAACTGGAACATGTCTGGAACAATTGCATTCCTGGTTCTAGGGCTGGACAATGTCTTATAATATCGTATTTTGGATAATGTTATATCACAATATCGCAAGAGTGTTTTCTCCTGGTTTTAAAGGCCGCATAACAGTGAAAAGATTTAATTTTCTGAACTTAACAGACTCATCTAGCTTTATTTGTTTTTCCCCACTTATATATATTTATCAAAAGTCTCATTGTTTTAATATTTAACAAAACACAAAATCATATTCATAGTCGACATTGATGTAAAGAATATTGTGGCATTAGCCCCAACTCCACTACAACTGTGAGTAAAAGGTAGTAAATGTTAAAGTTCTACACTCTAAAGCTAAAGTAAAAATATGAATAATCGTGAAACACTGAGGACAGTTTCCCCACAGATTTTGCTATTAGATAACTGATGTTTTGGATTAATATCTCAGCTCCATGTGTATGTTGCATTTTACTGCTGTTTACAGTTGAGCTAATTTTAACTATTTTATATACTGTTGGGTAGTTTAATCTACAGCAGTGCATCATGTTCTATAAGATCATTGTATGTTTGCACTATTTACTACTTCACCGTATATTGTTTTAGAGAAAATGTATATCGAGCATTATCCTATTGCAGAATAGCCTAAAAATATCTTCTGTATAAACATATCACCCAGCCAAGGCTGCTACCTACATTTCTGTAAAAAAAAAAAAGAAACAGTACAGTCACATTGGACATCCCTACTTAACATGCAGTGAGAGTCCCACAGAAACTGAATTTGTCTTGTCTTTACGGTCCAGGAGTATCTGCAGCCTTCGCTGTCAAGCTGTTCAAGTCATGGATCAATGAGAAGGACATCAACTCAGTGGCTGCCAGTCTCCGCAAAGTCGGCATGGACAACAGGCTGATGGTAAATGACTTTAATCATCGTCGACGTCTCGAAATCATCCGTGTTCTGGGTTTAGTTGTCACATTTCCTTCCAGGTTTTTGTAACAAACGGGCTCTTAAATGACCCCTGTGTCTCACAGGAACTCTTTCCTGCCAACAAACGGAGCTGCGAGCATTTTTCTAAGTACTTCACCGACGCCGGGCTGAAGGAGCTGTCCGACTTCGCCCGCAACCAGCAATCCATCGGCGCCCGCAAGGAGCTGCAGAAGGAGCTCCAGGAGCAGATGTCCCGTGGTGACCCTCAGAAGGAGGTGAGGCTGCTGCGGAGTCGAGGCTGACTGCTTCCCGTTTCCTCTGGGACTGTAAAACAAGGCTCCAGATTCTACAGAGAAGGGCTACATTTATATGCACAATAATTTCCCACAATCATTTAGAATAAGACAACATCCAGGTCATATGTAAACCACATATTCTGAATTAGGGCTTTCTCTGAATTAAGCATTTTCTGATTAAGACATGTGACCTGTACTGATATTATTTAGTTTTTAGGAGAAGTCTGGTCAGAAGAAGAAACAACAGGGTGAAAAAAAAAAGACAGATAATCCACAACAAACAAAATCTCTGCAGTAAATAACAATTTAGTGGAGCAGCTCATTGTGTTAACATTGAGTCGGAGCTGACAGTCGTTCTCTGGACTGTTATTATCTTCATTAAATGTCTTTCAGTTGGTGCAGGTGAAGGGCTGAATGTCGTAGTTCCTCTTTGCCAACAGGTCTTTGTGTTTGGGCTTGACACTTCCTCTCTCTGCCTCGTTTTTGTGTTTGTGACCTGATGCAGCAGCACTTCAGGCAGTAACAAAGGCAGCTGCACAATGAGTCAACAAGCTGAATACAAATGACCGGTTTGCTGGTGTCGGTACAGTACAGTGTCAGACACTTGCAAACATGGAAATCTCTCAAAGCAACCTGCAGGCTCACAGAAGCTGAAATGATCCAAACTTTAAACCCTGCTGTTTATTTATTTATTTATTTATTTATTTAAATTTGCCTGTTCAGATTATCGCCTTCACCAAAGAGGAGATGAAAAAGGCCAACCTCTCTGAGCAGACCATGATCAGCATCATCTGGACCAGCGTGATGAGCTGCGTGGAGTGGAACAAGAAGGAAGAGCTGGTGACCGAACAAGCCATCAAACACTTGAAGGTTCGCCACACTGTTTAAACGCCTCTGCTGGATGTGAAAGTTTTTTAAAAAAAATTATTTAAATGTCTCTTACACAGCAGATTTTCTTGTGTGTTTATTCTCAAGGATTGTGCAATGAGTTATGAAAGTTCAGCCTCCGTGGCTGCAAGTTCTGGCAAGTCTGAAAATGTTTGAGTTTAAGGACACAGATGTTGTTCAGTGCAGCAGCAGAAGGTGAAACATTCTGTTGGGAAGAAGTGCAGCCAGGTCTTTTTTGTTTTAATTCAGTAAAAAATGGTGGGCATGAGAAGAGTGTCTGTTTTATTGAGGTAAAAGATAAGGTTTGTGTTCAGTCGTCTTGGCTGACAGTGTGTTACTGCCACATCCTTTGATATCATAATAATGTAGATTGATGTAGATGCTTACCATTAGATGGATAGATGTCTCTCAGAGCTTCAGCTACAGTAACATTAAATGTCCTAAAAGAGAATTAACATGTTATTAAATCAAATCAACTTCCATAACTAATATTACCTCAGCAGACACTGCAGGACTCTCATCCTAATCAACCCTTCTTTAATAAGCCACTTCTCTGCCAACAGTAACTGTCCAATCATAAATTAGCAACGATAACGTTTGAGCTCCAGGCCTGTCAGGCTTTCAGTTTCTCTCCGTGTTGAAGCAGTGTGCATGGGGCTCTCAGCAGTGAGAGCAGTGTCTGAGACCTGAACCAGGTTAGCTTAGATCTTATCACAGCTCTCTTTCCTGAGGCCATCTGACTGAGGTCCACTGCACTAAACTAGTCGCTGCACTTCCTTTTCCTACACTGAGCGTATTTCTCTCATGTATCGTATTCACGTGTGTCATATTTCACCATCCAAGAAATGTTTGCTGGGATGTAAGCTATCTCTAGCCTCAGTCTTATGGAATTAATCTTTTTTTTCAGGAAAAATTAAAATTGGAATGCAAAAAATGAGAATTCCCCCAAAGTGTATCGCAATTTCAGTCAAAACAATCACAATATGATTTTTTTTTTAACCATGTCACACAGTATTATTAAAGTCAGACTGAAGGACTTGAAGCATCAGGTCACGTTCACGTCATTTTAGCCGACAAAATCCGTTGTCATCAGCTAGAAATGAGAAGCTGCTTCAGTTTACTTCTCTGTGGAATCGAACACCGAGTACTTCAACAGTCACTCCCAGTTTCAATGTTAAGTCTGCCAACATTTTCACTGTAAAAGACGTAGGAGCAGTAACAGAGGACGAGGCTTAGCAAAGGGTCATTTGGGAATAGGCTTGACGTTATTTTGTGGTCAGTATTTTGTTTATTTATTCATTTTATTTATCCCGTCTGGTGTCTGTGCAGCAATACAGCCTTCTGCTGAAAGCCTTCACCTCCCAGGGTCTGTCCGAGCTCAGCCTGCTGCTGAAGATCCAGGAGTACTGCTACGACAACATCCACTTCATGAAGGCCTTTCAGAAGATCGTGGTGCTCCTCTACAAAGGTCGGTGTCTCCCCCGCTGAGCGACGTTCAGCTCCATCGATCCATGCCCAATGATTAAATCTCAAACTCTCCACTGACAGTTTGTCTCGTTTTGTTTTAGGTTTATGAAAGTGTCCGTTTTAACGCGGAGAAGTACGAGGTCATCTTTCAACATTTCCTTGACCTTAAACTGTTGTACCTCCCTAATGCTTGGTGTCATTTTTTTTTTTAACACAAGTCCGGCTTGTCGTTGCCGTTTACACACAGCTTCAGCTTCTGATTGGTGGGCAGATTTCCCTGAAAAACCTATTGACTGGTTGAGAAGCTAGACCATTGATGAGATTTAGTTTTTAAGACTTAAACATAACCATGAGCAGTACTTCCCACCAAGCATCAGTTAACTGTTTTTTCTTTACGTGATCCTTTTACAAAGGCACACGTCAGGCTTTGTTAGTGTATGTTGGATGTCATGTTCGTCAGTCCTGCACAGCACTGACTCTGTCCTTCTCCTCGTCACAGCGGATGTATTGAGCGAAGAGGCCATACTGAAGTGGTACTCCGATGCCCACCTCTCCAAGGGGAAAAGCGTTTTCCTTGAGCAGATGAAAAAATTCGTCGAGTGGCTCAAAAACGCTGAGGAAGGTAAAGGAACACACACACACACACACACACACACGCCTTCACCCTGAGGTCATAATCCCGTCTCACAGCGGATTTTTCTGACTTGTCGCAGCAGGAAAAGAAGTTACTGAGATTACTGCTCCCTCCTTTTTGTGCAAGTCAACCAACATAAACATGATGATGAAATTCAGCCTTTATTAGAGTTAGACTTGTTTTTAAAAGTCAAAATGGCTGCCTGCACCAAGTCTGTGCAGATCACTGAATGTGTCAAGACACTTATTTTCAATGTCAGCCTGACAATTTTTTCTTGTTTGTCTTTAAAATGGTGAAATGTTTTGCACAGTTCAAGTTTTTGCATTAAATTTCTTGTCTGACCAACAATCCAAAACCCAAATACATACACAGAAGACTTAAGAAAGCCATGTTGGCATTAATCATTTAGTCTATAAATGTCAAACTGTGAAAATACACTCATGACAATTTCCTAGAGCCTCTTTTGACCAATCAACAGTCCAGAAGACTCTTTAAGGTCATAAATGACAAAGAAAAGCAGCTAATCCTCACATTTAAGAAGCTCAAACTTTTGACATTTGTGATGGAAAACAGCAGAAATGATGAATTGATTATCCAAACAGTGCTTTTTTATGAGAGAGCTGAAACAGTGACTTGATGGTTCAGATGATGGTCTTAAGGTGTTGAGTAAACAATTTTTCATTATATATAAATATTTCAGTGTTTTTTTTCCCCCCAAACGGTGGTGGAAAATTCATTCAGATATTTTACTCAGAGTAACAAAGCCACGTCAGAACTCCTCGTGCTTATGCATCGAATCAAAGGTTTTGGGCGTTTTGGACTGTTGGTTGGACAAAATTTCCCCTTTTTTTTCTTAAAAATCCCCAATTCCAAAAGTTAGGACGCAGTGTAAAATGAAAATAATAACAGAATGCAGTAATTTACTTTATGCTTTTTTACTTTTAAAATACTTTTTAACCTATATTAAAAAAATATCAGTGCAAATACAAGATGTTAATCTTGTATGTTGTAAATATAAACTCATTCTGAATTAGATCCCTGCAACATGTTCCAAATAAGTTGACAGGATCATGTTTACCTCTGTGATACCGCAGCTTTTCTTTTAACACTCAGTCAGTGTTTGAGAACTGAGGACACTAAAGTTTTGAAAGTGAAAAAGAGTTTAAAGTAAACTTCTTTATTTTTTTTCTCTCTGCAGAGTCGGAATCAGACGAAGAGGAGACGGACTAAAACCTCCACCGCCAGACGAGCTTTTTTCTTTTCTTTTTTTTTTTTTTTTTTTTATAAGTAGCAGCAGGAGCAGTAAAATGTCCTTTTTCTCTTTTTTCTCTTCTACCTCCTGTTACTTCTTTATCCCCAAACACTCTCTTCCACCACTCCAACACATTTAAATGTTATTTTAACGAAAAGAAGAAGGGCTCAGTCCTTACTGTAACATGTTTAGGCATCGCGGCTCACAGTGGAAGTGGAAAAACGATGAATTCTGCCCTCTTACTCTTTATTTTTTGGGATTATTATTATTGTTGTAATGCCTTCTGTAATTTGGATACAAAACATTCCATGTGATCTCGATGGCCACTTCTTGTATGAATCTGAACCAGGATTTGTTTAATATTCGCGTTTTTGCCATGCGACTACGAAGCCGATGAAAATATTAACACAATTTTGCCAAAGTTTTTTTGTTTTCCCCGCCCCCCCCTTTAACTTTTTTTTTTTTTCCTCGCCCAGCTCGTGTTTTGGCTCCTGTTGGGTCTTAAACTTCGCCTTCTTTCTTGACTTTCGGGTAAACCTGTACGGCGTGTCGAGGTCTCTCTGGTCAGTCCGTCAGAAGACACGCCCCCCTGTAAGATGCCTCGCCAGCTAACTGATTATTATTGGTTTCTACTTTCTTTAATCTGATATAAACCGATTGACTTTTTTATGAAATAAAGATTATTGAAATGCTGTTGACTGTTCTTTGGCTTTTTATTAAAGCTTTCTTAGTTTTTTTTTATATCTAAGAAATGAGCTACATACTGTAACTGCAAGTTTCATTGTGATACAAGACTGAAAAGTTCTTAATCTTCTTATTTCTTGGCTACAATAAACACTGATCATGTCAGAATAAAGTGCAAGAAAACAAAGCTTAAATAAAACAAAATGTTGCTTTTAAAAATTCTTTCATAAACTGTAGGAGTAAAAAAAAAAACATACAGATACAGACAATAAACAGAGGATACTGATATTATTCTCATTTTTATTATTATACAAAAATACATTTTTCTTCAAGCAGCTTCAGTATTTGCGATGTGCAAAGGACACATTTGTCAGATATTCAAGTACATTTTTAAACAGTCATGTTACACATTAGATTTAGAGGTATTTAATACATATGTTTGAGGTAGTGTGCAACATTTCCAGTGATAGTTCTCATCCATATGTGCTGTATAATAATAATAAACATCAAGGGATCTAGTTTGTAGGATAGATTTTGTCCAAATTTGAATGCACTTTGCATGCCAGGGCATCCCACATTCATGTACACACAAAACGTCACAGTTTTGTGTTTTTAAAGTGATAACAGAGATTGTGCAACAATGCAAAAGTAAACATTTCACCACACTGCAAATAAATTTGTACTAACATTTCATCTTCAAACAGCTCAAAGATAGACAAAAGGTTGTAGCGTCCAGGTCAGTTTTCAAATTCTTTCTGGGAAAATCTTCAAAAGCATCAGTGGAGATTAAAACTTTCCTCAGAGCCTGGTTTTTAAACTCCACACGTCTGATTTCCACCGGTGCCTGAAGGCAGCATCAACTGGGACTTTAAAAAAAAAAATCAAACTTTTTAAAGAAGGAAATATGAGCCCCAAATAACCCTGAACCTGAACTTGAACAACAAATAGAAACAACCTTCCCGGCAGAAGTTAATTTTTCTAAAGTAGGATTTTAAGCCTCAATATGAGATTAACTAACATGTCGAACACATTTTCATGCGCTGTCGTCTTCCTTTGCAGATGATTTTGAACTTTAAACCATAAAGCAGATTAAATGTGTCTGCTGCAGTAGAAACTTCGCCCTCTGCAGGATTAATATAGTACATAGAAAAGACTAAATCTTTTGACTTTGTTCTTCGCAGGGTGTATTTGCAAAGGTCATGTCAGGTGAGGCGCCGAAACTAAATCCATAATGTGCAAAGCTTGCATGATATGTACAAGAAATCTGTAGTGGCACCATTTTTACATAAAGCTGCATGAAATCTTCCCCTGAGTTTCTCTAAAATAAATTAAAAGAAGCATCATCTCCCTGATTTTTATTAAAGGGATAGTTTTGATTATTTGAAGTGTGGTTGTATGAGGTATTTATCCACAGTCAGTGTGTTACCTACAGGAGATGGAGGTCGACACACCCCCAGTCTGTAGAAGCAGCAGGAGTACTGGTGTAGAAAGCTAAGCAGTGATTTTAGCCTCTTAAAAAATGTCCACCTAAGAATATTTTGACTTCTTTACCTTGCTGTCAGACAGACCTGATGTGGCGTTATATAAGCCAAATACTGCTTTCTCCAAATCAACCAAACTCCATTCCCAAAATCAGCCATTTTACCTTGCACAACACAGAGGTTGCTGGTCTATTACTGCCTCAACCTGTTAGATTGTGTGTGTTTCTGTGTGACTTTAGTGTTTTAAAAACACCAGTTTGGAATCACAGAAGTCACACAATAACACAAACAAACTAACAGATTATGGCAGTGGGAGACCAGCAACTCTGGTGTTCTATATGAGGTAAAATTGCATATTTTCCCAGTGGAGTTTGGTTGCTTTGGAGAGAGCAATATTTGGCTTATATAGCAGTAGTGCAAGATAAAGTGGTACGCAGGTACTACTGCTAACTGACCTCCCTGCTAACAGGTGGCGTGTCGACAGTCACCTACTGCAGCAGACTGTGGGTTAGTAAATCACTCAACCCCACTTCAAAAAATCCGACTTATCCCTTTAATTGTGAACTGTATCCAGTTTTAAAGAGGATATTTTCAGATTTGAAGGCATCATTTTCACCTTGCTTCTTTCACATTAAACCACGTCAGTATCACGCGGCAGTAACAGCTGAGCAAGCTCGGTACTTGATGGAACCTCGGTCAACCTTCTCTATGTTGAAAAGAAAACAGAATTTCGCTAATGTCAGGAAATGCTACCTAAATAACTAGCTGATGACTTGTGTAGATTAGCTAGCTAGTTTGCTAGAGTTTCGCTAACATTAGCTATCAGATGTAACTAGCTTGCTAAAAATTCATGTAGATGCTACAGAGCAAAACACTAGCTAAACAGCTAGTTAAAAAGGGTGTTTTCTAGCATTTTATACATTTTTTAATTTCTTATACAAATCCTTAAAGAGTGAATGTTCTCTCTCTCTCTCACACACACACACACACACACCCCTCCACCCACTCCCAAAAAATGGAGTGTTAGCAGTGATAATTTTTTGAAGAAAGGAGAAAGTTGACCAAGGTTCCAAAAAGGGGCGGGGCTTTGGAAAGGTCAGTTGTTGAACTTTCTACCAATATGCGCCAATCACAGAAAATCTGCATCTAATTGTGTCTTTTAATTGGCTTTGCATGTAATCATGTGTCTAAAATTTGTCTTGCTTTCCATCTGAATGCACTGTAACCATTTAATGCATAAAAAAATTAGCCAGTTAGATGTCGTAACAGTGTAGATTAGCTCAACAAAAACACAAACATGGTGCCGGGTTACGCTTTAATATGCATCCAGCAAACGATGCAAAATGTGAAATCAGTTCTGTCTGTGTTGTTGCAGTTCCCACTGATCACCACTAGATCCATACCGATAGATCCGTTAATTGCCCTTTAAAGTGCTCCTGCATGATTGGCAATATTTCTGACAGCACTTGAAGGCAGCGTTAACGCCACTCAACTGACAGCAACCGCTGCAGTCGCTGCTCTTCAGTTTCCTTCATGTGACTGAAGGCGGCAAGGCTTTTTTTTAGGAGTTGGACATGGCTGTACGGCTGGTGGGTGGGGGGGTAGTTTGTACTATTCGTGGGACCAAAATAGCCCCCCGTCAGGTGCAACTTTACACATTGGCTCAGGTTACAGCTCAACCAAAACACAGAGGTTCAGAGGCACACGAACGTGAACAGAAAGTGCTTTCCAGTGTTCATTTTGTTCTCTAGTCTAATCCAAAAATAAATATGTTCATATCTTATGTACAAAGTTCTACAGGAGGATTTTTTTTTTTTTTTTACGTGTCTTCATGTAAACAACATCTTCGAGGTGGACTCCTCGTCTGTCCGGAGCTGCTTCAAGTCACACAGCAGCTGAGTGCTTCTGTCCATCTCTGAGCTGAGGAGGCAAAGAAACACAAACACAGTTCAGTGAAAGCACCACGACATGAGTCCTAATCACACCTCTCTTACTGATCTCACTTCAGACCCCCAACTACATATATTTATTGGTTTATTTTATCATAATATGGTGATTTGACGTCTGTTTTGTTTATATTTTACTGTTATTTACAGCCCACTTTTAGAGTTCAGCAAAACTAAGTTTAAAATGAGCAAACCCAGACTTAAAATTAAGCAGAGCTCTGTTGCACAATTAAAAATGAATCTCAGTTTAGTTATAATCCAATTAGTTCACATTGTGTGCGAGCTAGGTAAAAAGTTAACAAAACATGACATTATTTGCCAGCTAGCAAAAAAGTTAGATTGTTTGTTAACTGGCTAAAATCAACTAAATCTCTTCGAGTGTAATTTCAGTTTGATACTGGATCACATTTTACACTGGACTTAAAAGTTTGGGTGCAACAGATTTAAATTTAATCTCAGTTTAGAGTAAAAACTAAGTAATCTGAAGTCTATTTTGTTTACCCAGAAACACACAAACTAAACATTAACTAAACAAAGCATAGTATCAAAATCACTCCACCTACATGAAACTTCAACTTTTAGGAATTTCTGATGTATTTGTGTTAGAAAGACATGAAATTACAGCTCATCCAACTATCTAATGTTCATCTTTTATTTACTTTGATGAGAGAAAACATACTCCAGTTATGCTTCTGTAACAGGGAAAATGCAGTTTTACATGTTAAAGGTAATAGTGACATAATATTGTTGATCTTGTGCCAGTTTCTAGTTTCTATATATAACAACAAGGTGCTCGGCCAAACACTGTCAACTAATGTGAGCACGTCTAATCCACAGCTACACATGTACTGAGGATCTAAATTATCATCTGTATTGTTTTAATATAGATAATCCCCATTTACATGTTGAATATTTGTAGCTTTTTAGTGTCTTTTAATCTATTTTTTTTAGACTGTGACGCCAAATCCCACACTGTAAAAAAAAGGTTAATAAAACAATTTTTGCCAACCTTTATTCTTTTGTTGAGATAATTTACTTTGTCTTCTTTAGATAAACTTTGAGCTAAACTCAGAATTTCAAAGCAGATGTCATCTCCAAGTTCTGGAATTTTGAATCAAACTTTAAAACTACACTTTACTGGACTTTTGAGATAATGAACTTTTGTCTTAGGTAAACTTAAATCTTTGAGATTTAGAAACCACCAAGTCGAACTGAGTCAAGTACCTACACTTATTTTAAACCTCTGAAGGCACCACAGCCTGTTTTCATTTTGTGTTGTCAGTCACTGGACAAACAGCTGCCACTTTGGTTGACGCAAATCATCTCTGAACAGTGCAAACTCAGCACCTGAAATATTAATAAAGGCATTGATCATTATTATTCTGATAAAACGGATGCAGCCGACACAGGTGGCGTCATCTGCTCTACTTTTTTAGTAAGTATTTTACTGGATGAACTGACTTTGGAGCAGAAATCACCACCCAGGCAATCCTGGACTTCAGGAGAGAGGAATGAACTCTTTTTCCCACTGTAAAAATGAAACTATTTGTTTTAACAAATTTAAAATTTAAAGCAGCAAGGACGCTGACTTTTAACTTAAGTTGACTGAATTTGAAAATACAAGTTGAGGTAATTTTGTAATGATTCAAAGAAAATAATTTTTTTTGTCAAATTACAATGCATGCTGGGAAGTCTGCTGATAATGATGGTTTATGAACTTAATTTAAACTTAATTTATATAAATTCTGCCGCAAGGAGTCTTCTTACATTAAAACAATAACAAGAGACGTAGTTTGGGAATATTGTGAAGTGGCGGGGGATCATCTTTTTTTAAATTTTATTTTATTATTGTAACTGGGTGTCTGGGTCTGTCATACCACTATTATTGTCTTTTATTTACATTATGTTATTTGCTTGCTAGCAAACAACATAATGTTTCTCTTTTTTTCATTAGTCTTCACGGCTAAACTGCCACCATGTTTTTTGAGGCCAAACAGGAAGTTAGCATCATACTGGTTCCTTCCACAAAAAGTCAATGAGATTTTTCCATTAGACAGAAAATAAGTTCTGTGGCAAAACAACACTTTCATTGTTTTTGAAGCATAAATGGAATCACCAGAAGTAAAATGCAAACATTAGTTAGCTAACGCTATAAACAAACTACACCACAGTCACATGACCTCACATCATCATCATTAAGTGACTCATGTTCGCTGTGATGATGTTTAATGTCCCAGACAACCTCTGTGGTCTTATTTAGCCATTTGTTAGCAAACGCCTTTTTAAAGACACATAAAAGCTTCAAAATTCAGGAGTGGGGTAACTGACGTAACTTATGTCGTAGAGCAAAACACAAAGATCTCTGAAGCTTGTGTTAACCAGACCTTATTTCAGGCATCTCACTAAAAACATATTTAAAAAAACCCATTGACTTTGAGATGAGGGAACCAGAAGTGCTAACATGCTAACATGCTAACTCACATCCGTGTTTTAGGACTCATTTGAAAACTATTTGACACGACTCATGCAGAAATCATAGATGAGGTAATATTTTTTTTTTATTTTACTTATATTATCTACTTATGTTACATTTATTTAAGTGCGCTGACTTCCTTCCTCAGTCTCTGACATATCCCGTGTTTTCCTGGAGGTACTAAAACAACTAACAGCTAGCTAGTAATGGCTAGCAAGAAATGTACTGTTACCTTGAATAAATCACCGATATCTCTGGGTTTGACCATGGTTGAAAATATTTGACATAATATACACAACTTAACAAAAAATATGTTTACCCAAACATTTTGATATGTAAATATTACATAGCCTATTACAGCTTTAATGAGCTGATTGAACTCAGTACACTACATTAATTCAACTCATCATTTCAAATCAAAAGACTTGAAGTTAGAAGAACTCATGTTTATACGTTCTCCAAATGAATAATAGAACTTTTAAGCTTAATTAACCTGAATAAATAAAACTTGTATATTTATGTCAAGTTACTGAGAAAAGATTAGTTGATTCCACTCATTTTTACAGTGATATCATTCTACCATACACTGTAAAAAAGTGGAGAAAGCTCATCACTTTGAGGCAACTGCCTTCACTAGACTTTTGAGCCAAACACGTTTTAAAATGCACTAAACAAAGTTTTTCAGTTTATAGTCTTCTGATATAATTTACTTTTCTTCTCTAGATAAACTGGAATCTTTGAGTTTTAGAAACCTCAAAAATACTGTATTTCACAAACTGTTCACAGTGAGGTTGTGAACCTGATTTGTCATTATTTGAGTGCAATTGAAAATGATTCAGAAAAGTAAATTATCTCAATAAAATATCAGTAGTTGTCAAATCTTAAACATTGAAGTTTATTTAAAGAAGAAAAGTGAATTGTCTCAACAAAACATTATTAGCTGGTGAGTTTGGCTCAAAATGTTGAGTTTTCTCAACTTGTAGTTTTTTGTTTTTTTTTACAGTGTGGTGGAGCAGGTGTATCTGGGCTCTCACCAGTTTCCTCTGGTTGCTGAGGCAGAAGGTGCAGATGGGTCTGAGGGATGCGGCGCTGAGCGCGGCGGGGCCGTGCAGGATGCCCTGGTAGCGGAGACACGGCTGTCCGTCCCGGCAGTCGTCCCCCAGCAGCAGCACGTTGGCCAGGTGGGAGATGTAGCTGGAGGCCAGGCGGAGCGTCTCGATCTTGGAGAGCTTCCTGTCGGCGGGCTCGGTGGGGATGAGCGTGCGGAGCGCCGTGAAGGCCGTGTTGACGCTGTGCGTCCTGTCCCGCTCCCGCGCGTTGGCCGCCTTCCTCTGTTGGCTCACTCCGGAGAGACGCGCGTCTCCACCGCCTCCTCCTGCGCCGCTGCTGCGTCTCCGCCGTCTCCTCCGTCTCGGCGCACCCGCCCTTGACCCGCCTCCTCCCGCCGCCACAGTCGTCTCCATGCGCGGGCTGCAGCCGTCCGAGCTGTCGCTGCCGCTGCCGCTGTCTAGGTCGTCCAGGTCGGAGGTGGTGCGTTCACTGCCTGTGGACTTCATCCTGGCTCTGCTGTGGTGTGACTGGAGCTGCTGGGGCCGTGCGGGCGGGCAGCGGCTGCACATCACTTTATCCTGAGGGTGAAAATAGCACCGGGGGGCCGAGCAGCTGCCGCCGATCCGGTGACCGAGGGGGTTTGTGCCGTCCGGCCCCCCGGCGGATCAGCATACCATTTCTAATGAATGACGGCTGCTTTCTGGGTCGCCAGCCCGCCGCGGAGAAGGCAAGACAGGTGGAGCGTAAAGGGAGGAGGGGGGCACCTGTTGTGGTCTGGAGGATACAGGTTTAAATTAGGCTCGACAGATATGGGTCAAGGCCGATACACACAACTGCACATCCAAAATGTCGATATTTTGGCCGATATTCAGTGTTAGTAAATGACACAGAAAAACAAATCAGGGAGGATCAATAATCCGTTAGATATGTTGAAGCTCAGAAAATAAATATTATTTATTTTACATTTCATATAATATACACCGGGTTGTACCAGCAAATATTAATTTAATTTGAGATAATTTTAATCATAGTTTAACAAAACTAGATTTAAAACGACTAAAACCAGGTTTAAAATTAAGAAG
>JAJHUR010135806.1:15321-28487 GCA_027495735.1 Lutjanus campechanus | reverse complement strand
AAATGAAAATGTTGCACCTTTAAAGTCGTGTCCCAAATTTCTGTCAACACTATCAGATTTGTACAAAAACATGATTTAATCAGGCATAAAAAGGGTCAGCTATATCCTGAGGACCCCTGTCTCGCCTCCTGGTTTAAAAAGCGGCTGGAATACTGCTCGAGCACTAGTAAACTTTATTTTTTTTGACAAATTCATTAAATAATTTTGAAAAAAATGGTCTAAAAAACGTATTATTTGGGGCTAAAACAGGGAAAACCACTGATACGGTCCTTTAAAAATGTTCTCCTACTGTTCCCGGTGTATTTCCAGATCTGCGCCCCTGATACTGTGACAGCCAGACGTACAATAACAGAACTCCATCTTCATCATTTAGTTCATCGTTTAATGTGAAATCTTTTCAGTGTGAACTTTGAGGAGAGAAAGTTTTGTGTCCTTAATTCTCATCAGATCCTCTTTGAGTCACTTTTTTTTCCCCCCCTTCAGTCTCTGCACCAAAACGAGAGAAACTTTTTCCATCTTGTGTTTGGGGGTCTTTTTTTCTTTTTCTTTGCCCATTATCATCACCAGCGTGTCTGGGTTTTTTTTGAGAGAGAGGCAGACAAAGATGTGTCAGATGGATGATTGAATGAATGGGTTTTTCCTCAGAGTAGAAAGCTCCTCTGTGTGTGAACTAGTCGGCAGGGCTGACCCAGCCATTCACGGCTGAACTCAGTCGGTTTGTGCAGAAGAGGTAAGTTCTGTCAAACAGCCTCCCATTCAAGGTTAATCCATACTAGTGTTTTCCTCGCTGGTGATCAGACCATAAAGGGAGGATTCAGCAGCAGCGGCTCAGTGAGGTCAGGTTCAGCCGTCAGGTTTTCTTTTCCCATTATTCAAAGTTACAATTATGCTGCTTGATTGACTCCAGTTTGATGAATGTGTTCTTGTTTGATCTGTGATGGACTTTTGATCACGAGCCTTTGTGTGCGTCTGTGTTTCTTTCAAGTGGTTTGGCAGGTAGTTTGAATGTGATGAGTTTAGTGTTTGTGCTGTAGGTGGGTGAATGTGAATGGTGGTACATGGTGTTTCAGTGCCAGCCTGTTAATCTTCTTTTTTTCTTTCTGAAGTTTTTTTTATTTTTTTATTTAAAGATCTGTGAATGTTGGAGTTTTCAGTTCTTACAAACAGTTCAAGGAGGCCAAGCTGCTCCGGAGACAGAAATGAGCTTATCGGTTGAATTAAACCTGAGTCATCTGAGGTCGTCCTGTTGTTCTCAGAACCCACGTTTTGGGTTTTTGGTTCTATGTTGTTGGGACCAACGCAGAATTTTATGTCACATGTCAAGAGGGATGAGGGCCACACTTTCCAACCTTAAGACCTCTGAAATCTTTCTTTCTTCTTAGACTTTATTTCCTGCGTTCTGGTGACTTTTAAAGAATGAAAATAGCAAAATAATATAATATTTTTTGTGCAAACTGATGCCTGCAGATAACTGACAATTATTAGGACCACATTTTACTTTTTTTTCCTAAGGGTATATTCATTTTTCTGCTTTTAGAAGAAATGTGCACCTTTCCTTTATAATGTTACATTAAAAAAAAGGGTGAAAATTTGCCTTAAATCAGGTGAAATATGGAGAATTATCACCCCAGGAGGAAACCAGGAGGGCTGGCAAGTAGGATGAGGACATGTTTGCACATTTAGAGCCAAAAAAAAAAAACATGAGCAGGGTCAAGTATTATCAACGTTTGTCATTTTGTCCAGGGTCCAAACTTCAGAATAAAACTTCTGGGGGGAGAGAAATTAAAATAAAAATTGAAATAAAAAATAATAAGTACGTAAAAATATGTGCATCATGATAAATTAGTGATGATATAATTAATAATATGATATACATAAAATTTGCTTTTTAATACAATATAGAAAAAAGAAAGAAATTGAACAATAAAAAATACAAAAGAAAAAGAAATATACACAAATATGTGCATCATATTACAATTTATAACAACAGTGTAAATACTAATTCTGAGAAATAGGATCTTTTGAGTAATTACAAGAAAACTGAAAATAAGAAGTATGTTGATAATATCTGCATCATGATTAATAAATAATTAATGTATATAACACCAATATATGTTTAAAGGACACATCTTCAATGTTTTTCTTCATTTTTATTATTTTTATACTTTGTAGATTAATACTGGAGACATCAAAACTATGAAATATGGAATTATGTGGAAAGTAAAGACCCTGAAAACAAGGCCAAATACATTTTACGTCTTAAATCTAAAGTATAAAAGGCTCTCGCACGCTTGTCTTCTGCTCTTGCAAGTCGGCGGTTTCTATCAGTAAATATAACATTGTGCTCACGAGGTTATTAGCTGAGATGTGTGAACACAGTGACGACAATAAACTAAGACATTTGATGTGTATTTAACACACTGTGAATTAATAATTAAGCCCGATGAAAAAGACGAGCAGCACGAGAGAAGAAAACAGGTTTTATGCGCTTAACACGCTGCTGCTGAACTATTAAAAACTTCATTAATGCCAAGGTCAGTAATGGACAGAAAAAAAAAAGTCATTTATAACATTTATATTTTTATATGTAGTTTTTCCCTTTAAGTTGTCTGTTGTGCTACTATAATACAAAGATTCCCACCCAGGTTCATGTTTGCAGCAGCTAAATTAAATGATCATTTTGTTATAAATATATATTCCCATATAACACCTGAACAGTATGAAGACTGAATGTGTGAAAATTACTTAGCAAGCAGACTGAGATGCCTAAACAGCTAAAAGAAATGGATAAATGTTGGAATTGTTTGTTAAAAGTAGACAAATGGATAAAAGACTAAATAATATAGTCGGCTTCATGTATTAGATAAATGGTTTTGTTGATGTTTAGAGTGAAAATTAATGAGCAAGCAGACTGAGATGTCTGAACAGTTCGCTGAACGTAATGTATAAACATTTAAAATTTTAATAAGCTGTGGATAAAAGGTGACGCAGCTAAATGCAATGAATAAATGGTTAAAATAGCTAAAGGTAAAGGTCAAAAAACTTAGCTAAATGTCATGGATAAAAGGTCCAAATAGTTCAAAAACGTCAGAGAGAACCTGTCGGGAGACACTGGTGGACCACGTGTGTCTTTGTCTCTGGTGACTGCGGTTTAATGACTTTCTATAACCAGAGCAGCTCGTCCTCTGAGAAACACCGTAACCCTCCAGCGTACAACAGGTGATGACTCTGACTTCTTCTCTCGCTCTGCAGGAGCTTTGAACTCTGTTTCTGTTCTTTCTCTTCAGAGGCCAGTAACAGCAGCCACGAGTCCAGAGTCGCCTCCATCAGGGACGGAGAGAGGAAGGCTGTGGTTCCTCTGGCCGTCATCTCCACCCTCACCGTCCTCGGCATGATCATCCTCATTGGTATCCTCATCTACTGGAGGTCAGTGCTGCTGGTTTTAAGTTAACTTCAGACAGTCATGTGTTAGGACTGTGTGGATTTCTTCCCTCTAAAAGAGGAGACTTTGTCACTCTTTATACAACGTCATCGGATATTTTTCTCTGACATTTGCTCTCAGAATGACAGGCCATCTCTGCGTAAATGCATGAAATAACATGCAGAATTGTTTAAGACAAGTCAGCCATTTGGTGAGACCGTGCTGTGGCATTGTTGTATCTTTGGCAAACCCAAATTCCAGCTTTATCCTAACTCGCCAAATTTCTGTGCAAAAGGCCATTTTTGCGTATTTTGCACTTTGTATCTAAATTCCAACACTTTCACCACCACAAGTGTCAAAACGTTCCTGCAGATTTGATCTTGAGTCCTGAAGAAGTCACAGCAGAGCGCCAACATCTCAGACAAAAACAAACGCAAACGTTTGCTCAGTGAAGCTGGGAAAGATCCAGATCCAGTGCTGATAAAATATGGATCAAGATTATGTCTCAACATTTACTATTTATTTCCTATAAGAAAGCAAAAGCCCTTTTTAACGCAACTTTTTTCACAAATTTGTCCAATCATCACCCTTCAGTTCCACCAATCACAGCTGTGCCCCGTGCAAACATCACACACGTATGTTTCAGTGAACCAACTCAGTGTTTTTGTTTTGTTTTTTTTAATTTGTCACAGTTGTTATTATCATTTATCAATGTTCTGTATGCTTCTATGTTCTATATTCCATCATGTTGTGCTCGCGTGAGTTTGAGCTCCCAGGTGCACTTCTTCATTTATAAATGAAGCAGATTTTGTGAGAATTTTTATAATCTTAAAGCCTTTAAGGTAACTCGAAAGACTCAGAACAAAATGCAGTTTTATTCTCACTGGAACAAAATTTGCGACTTTTTCTTTTGCAATTTTTACGTCCTCCCGCAACTTCTTTGCAAATTTTTTTTTTTGCATGAAATCAGATATTTTAGGCCTCAACAATCCCGCAAACAGCCCCTGAAATCCTGGAGGGACTGAAAAACATGTCCAGTATTTATCAACACACACACACACACACACACACACACACACACACACACACACACGGCCCCTCCACACTCCCGCCCTTCAACCCCATCATACAGTTTGTCAGATAATATGGGGAGGGGCAGTGAAGTGGAGGTTTTAGCCAGAAGACTCATATTCGACTGAGAGTCTGAATCTCCTCGAACATGAGCTCAGCCCTGATCTGACATTCTTACATTGTCCGAGTGTTTTTATTTGTGTGTGTGTGTGTGTGTGTGTGTGTGTGTGTGTTTCCTCACCAGCAGCCCCTCCACAAACAATAAACACCTCCTGTTTTGTGCCGTTGACGCGGCTGCCGGCGGGCTGAATGCAGCCTTTCAGCCGCCGCCGCCGCTCGTTTTTGACGGCAGTGGCTTTGATTCCTCTCAGCTGACCTTGACAGATGCTTTATTGAGACGTAAGACCAAACGTGACCTCTGTGAGTCGTCTCCTGACGAAATGAATCTCCCCGATCTGGTCAGGATTGTAGTAACAGCAGGTTAATGAGCAGAGCAGGCGGGTCATCTCGACAAACAGAGCACGATAACATTCTGTTTACATTTTAGAAAAACTGTTCTTTTTACAAAATATAGTTCCACACAGTTAAATCACAAATTAATGCTTCAAAAACTCTACATTCGTGGCTCCAAATGTGAATTAATATGAAGCGAAGTGCAGATCAGGAGAATATTTTGAGCAGTTGTTGTAAATGAAGCGGACTGCTAGTGGCTGCTAGCATCACATGACACTAAACAGTAGTAGAGTAGAGTAGAAAATGTCATCTATTGTTGATCAGCAGCACATCTGGACAGATGATATTACAATTATGTTAGCTAGTTAGTTAGCGCTTGTTTTTGCCGCTGACAGGCTCAGATCATAATAAATATAATAAAAAATTACTTTTTTGTAAACTGAGTCTGGTGGCTTTGACTAAAGCGACATAACAGCTGTTTCTGTTTAAACAAAAAAGATCTTACTCATAAACAAGAAGGTCTGTGTCAGACTCTCAGAATCACAGTCTGAGTCTGTCAGTGATGTGCAGTCCAGGGTCCAGGGTGAAAACTACCAAAGTTACCTTTAATAAAAATGGTGAATTTTATCTAAGACAAATAAAACCCGACCACGTAAAGCCAGCCGAACATTAATAATTATTAAACAATAATTTGTCCACGGACATTAATCAGTGGAAAATCCTCCTTGCTTTGAGGATTACCCATAATACTTTGCTATTACTCCTCAATGCAGGTACAAGTTTACAGCAGCAGGTGGCATAATTGTCCCATTTAGCAGGATTTAACCTGAAGCTTTTCAACTACTAAAAAAAAGTAACTAAAAGTAAAAGTTTGTTTTTTTTAAAGTGTACCTATTGAGGGCTTAAACCCAAAAGTTTGTGTTCTTCTGTGCTGAAAACAACTTTGGCAGAAAGAAAAACTCAGACAGTGAAATAACCAACTTCAGAAATCCAATCAAGGACACGCTGTCAAACGCAGTGTAAACACTTTCAGTCATTATATTTTTTCACAGACTGTATCTGCCGGAGACTCAACATATTGTTCTTGTTTTGCGCTCTGCTTGTTGTTGTATCTCCAAGATTGAGCAGTGCTAAGCTGGTAATAATCTGAGGAGCAGTGGGGATTAATCCTCAGTGAAGGATGTACCTTGGCTGCAGCGCCGCGAGCGTCCACTCAGCTGAGAGACGTCCAGAGAGGGTCGGGGGATAGAAAAGGACATCCGCCTGATTATGTCGGACAGAAGGAATCGTGTCAGCGTCTTGTAAGGCGAGCGGCGGGAGGCCAAACTGCACTAATCCTGCTGCTGTTGTGTCCTTTTTCACTCCCTCCTGACAACACGGTGCTCATTTGGACACTGCTGCTGTGCATTTGAGGTCAAGCAGTTTGAGGGGATTTCGGTCGACTTTACAAGTTTACAACAAGCTGAGAGATGCACAGCAAAGTAGCGTGTAGATAAACAGTTAAAGGATCAGTCCCAACTTTATTTATGTAGCAGCTATCTGAGGGGTGTTCAGGACCAAATACTGTCCAGATACATAAGTAAAAAGATCAGGAAGCACCTTCCTTAATAACAGAGGGAGAAGAACAGAGATGTTCATGAGGGTTGACTCTTACTCACTCAGTGAACATTCGGCATTAATTTGAATTCTGATGAACATAAAACGGGCAAACTGAAACAGTTATTCTGGCCCAGAATGAACATTTCAAAGGAGAACTCTGCAGCTGTATCGTTGTTGTCAGAGGATTATTTCAACTTCGCATGTTTCCTTAATCTCTGAAGACATATCATGAACATTTTATGATTTATTGCAGTAAATATTCTACAGATTTCTCTTTTAATTAGATTTGTTTTACACCTGCAGGCAAACTTCATCCAGAGGATACAGATAGTGAATATGAAAATATGTAAAAGTGTGTGAGTGTGTTTGTTAATGAGCAGCAGCTGTTTTCCTATTTAACGTCGAACTGATCTTCTTACATCAGTATAATCAGATTAAACAGTTTCAGTCTCAGTAGATAAACAAGTAAAATACACTAAGTTGGCCAATGAACAGCAGCAGAATTACATCTTTTTGACGGACGTCTCACAACATCAGAGACCATCTGTCAGAGGAAGTTTAAGCATCAACTGAAGCACAGTTTGAACAAAGTCAACAGGCAGCAACATGTCAGACGTTACAGATGTAGAATATTAGTGATATTAGTGATATTATCTCATTGTCAAGCTCATGTTTACGGCTGAAAACACTGACCTGTCTGTAGACATCAGCTGTTTATGTCTCTGAAGTCCCTCAATGCAAACTTTATTGTGGAGGAGAGGGAGGAAAATTATAACTTTTCTGTATTTCTCTCTGGCACAGAGACACATTTATTTTCAATAACCATATTTTATTGTGAACATCACACACACGTCATCTACCAAAACTTTTTATTTTTTATTAAGGCCTGATCATCATTTTTCTCTTTTTCCTCACCAACTCACCAAACTTGGCACAAAGTTTAGAATTTAGAATTTTAGAATTTATTTCAATCTACAAATAGAAATAAGATCACCACACATAAATCTATAAATTCATGTAAATAAATGCATCTCCTCTTACGGAAAAATGGCTCGTACTTAAATAATGCAGTGAAAAACATTGAAATAAAGTAATTTCACGTAACTTTGACACTTCTGCTGTTGGAAAAAGGTGCAGGCTGAAACACACACCCTTTTAACAGAACATCATATTTATCAAGGGCAGATCAAACAACACAAAACAAAACAAACAAACAATCAACAGGCAAATAAAGACAAACAAAATAACAATAAAGACTAAATAATACAACACAAGGGACAACTTCCTGTCCTTCTTTGTCACTGGTACAATAATTGTTTTGAGGAGTCAATTCTTATGACTCTCTTTATGAAGATTGGATTGTTGGAAATTTATGTGTCAAATGGCTCGACCACGCCCCCTAAAACGCTGCCCCTGTGACACGTGCATGAACATATATTAGACATACAAAAAAGTCTCTTATAGTTGCAGTTTTGTCAGTTTGGCAAATTAGCACCTGGGATGCTAATGGTACAAACATAAACAAGCTAACAGCTGTTAGTGATGAAGTCAGTTTAATGTCAGTGTTTACCACGCAATGTGCAAATGTTCCACCAAAAAAAAGTTCCCCTTCATCACTGTTTTGCAGCAGCAGCAGCATCGCTGCGTCCTGGACTTAGCTCCGCCCAAGACGTTTGTGATTGGTTTAAATAAATGCAAACAAGGCAGTTTTTTTCCTCTGTAGCAGAATGTGTGGAACCAGACTTTTCTCGGGTCTGGCTGCGAGATTAACATTAGATTTACATGAAATTCGAGGTGTGGTCTGCTCTTGATATATTGAAACATAATGTATAATCAATACGTTTTCTGTAACGCCACCTAGTGGAGACAGGCAGTCACATGGAGCTGGTTCCTGCGGTGTCCAAAACACATGAAGATTAAATTATTAAATTATTATTATTAAATTATTAAATGTCAAACAGCAGAAATTTGAACTTTATGTAAATAACATCTGTTTTCTACAATATATTGATTGAACTTCTGAGGCTTTGTTTTTTACATAAAGGGAAACAGAGGTTTGCAGCTCTGTTTCTTATCTTTAATGAAACAATAAAATCAATCAATTAATTGAATTCTGTGTAAATGAATGTGTTTAAGATGCGCTGAACAGGCCGAGGAGTCTGAGCATCTTGACAAATAGAAATCCAGCGTTCAGTGGATGAATAAACAAACAAACAGTTTGTGTTTCCTCCAAAACACGTCTGTAATCTCTCAGCTCAGCCCTTTTACTGTTTTTTTTTTGTGGGTGATAATCCCTGATGCCCATTTCTGGCTGAGACAACGCAGGTTCATCAGAGGCGATCTCATCCGTTTAAAAACTTGTCAAGGATTAACGGAACATCTTTTTTCCTGTGTTTCTGGGAAGATTACCGTGTATTCTCTGAAATCTGGGCCAACGCAGACTCACATGAAAACAAAAGCATCTTCTGCCTTTCAGCTGATTCTGCAGCCTCAGATTCACCACAGCATCACTACAGATACATAAAACAATACAGATTTATATATTAAATTTACATCCTAACAAAACTCTCTTTTTATCAGGATTTGGATTTTCTGTTTAGGATTTCAGCCCATTTTTCTACATAATATATTTTCCTTTATTTGAATTAAGTTCATTGAATCTACCAGTGTTTTTCCATCTAAAATATAGATAATATGGTCATTACTTCATTTAAAATGGTTAAAGCTTATTTTTAAATACATAATAATGTTTAACTGTGTGTCATGTGTGTGTGTTTGTGTCTGCAGGGCCTGTTTTCAGACGGCTCACTTCTACATCGACGACAGCTCATCACCCAGAGTCATCCCTGCACCATCCACTGCTGCATTAACATCTGGTAACACACACACACACACACACACACACACACACACACACACACACACACACACACACACACGCACACACAATAATCAAGTCATCTAAACAGCCAAAAAGTGCAAATTTGTTCGACTATACAATAATTTGTAAAAACTTGATTTTGTCACCATGTGACACAAGGTTCATATGATCTGATTCTGTTTGAACCAGTTACACACAACTGATCTCAATCCAAAACATTTTTACACTTTCACTTCTCTTACTGTCTGGGTTTGATTATTTCTGAGATACTGTCCAAGTAAAGTACATGAATTTATTGACCAATCACAACACACAATGTTCCAAATCAGCCAATAAATCCGTGCGTTTCCAAAGGCTGCATTTTGCATTAAAAAAGAAGAACAAAGACAAAAAGAAAGCATGAATTACAGAAATCCTGGGCATCTTCTCGTCAAGCTGGATCTGGCCAAAGTTTTTTGTCCATGTCACAGAGTCTGTAGACCAAATCAAAATACATGTAAAATATCACAGGACAGTGTCCACAGCGTCGCTTCAAACGTGAAATAATCATGTAGGGGATATAGTAGGCTACATTTTAGCATAGATTTTTATTTCCAGCAAACACTCCACAAAAAAACTTTTAATTTTAGAAAAGAGAAGAATCTTCTGGAGTAATAATTTCTCTAGTCATCTAACTTTAAATCAAAACCTCAAACAATAACCCCGAAAACCAAGTCCAACACCAAACAACAAAACATCCTCACTTTCAAAAAGATTTCCTGAAGAGGTTTGATGCAGACATTTTTCTTTAAGAATGGTTTTATATGTTCTTCTTCAACTTTAAATGTATCCTGGAGGATGTTTGGCCCAGATGAGGCAATAAAACAGGGAAAATAATGAAGTGAAATATTGATTACTCTTTATTTTACTCTTATTACTCGTATTATTGATTAATTCACCGGTGTGCACATGTTTTTGCATGTCCTATGCATGCCTATTCATAGATTTGATATTCATATAGAATATTTTGTACATTACAGAAAAACAGCAACAATAAATAAAACAAATTTAGTATATGAGTTTAAAAAACACAGGTGTGTAAAGGGTAATTCAAAAAGAAATGCACCACATAGAAAAACCTCTTCAGTAATCGTGAGTCACATAAAAGCTTCTTTGTAAAAGTGTGTTTTCAGATCTCGTCAGTCTAATTTCCTCAGGCAGGTTGTTATAAAGTACAGGTGCTCTTATGCAGCGTTTCTCCTCACTTCATTTAAAAATCCAAACTTTTCAAAAGATGTCATTGCTCAGAAAATATCATTAATTTATAAAAATGTCTCTAGATTTCTATTACATGTCCTTGCTTTCATAAAATGTCCTTACTTTCTAAATTGTTCAGGGTTTTTCTAAAATATTCTCCTTTTTCAAAGATGTCTTTCTTTTAAAAGCGTCCTCACTTTCTTTAAAAAAAAATGCCATTACTTTAAAAAAAACATCATCTATTTCTTAAATAAAATCTTTAAAGGAGAAATCTGTAATATATTTAATGTAATAAATCATAAAATTATCATGATATGTCATCAGAGATTCAGGAGACATGTTAAGTTGCAGCTGCGGTGTCCTCCAGACCGGAGTGACAGTTTTATTTACCATTTCACATTAATTGGAGTTCAAATTAATGCAGAATTTTTGCAGAATGATAAAGTGTCTGTTTATGAGTCATAAAGAAATGATTAACAATCTTTTAGAAGGAGCAGATGTTTATAACTGTTAAATTGAGCAAAATGTTGATGGAGTTTGGCAGCAGTGAGACAGGCTCAAACTCCAGAGTGTGTATGTTCAGAGCAGTGAGCTTTTGTTTTCAGGATAACAGGTTTAACTTTGCATTGACAGAAAATTTACAGCCATAAACATCTGATTAACAGACTAGGACTCATCATCGCCTGTTATTGTCAGTTACCGTATATCGTATAATAAAGAGGGTTTCAACCTATTAAATATATGATCTCTGGCTACAACTCTCTATTTGCTGTACTCATTTTTGCATGTGCAACTGCTATATGCTGCTCCTTTAATTTCTGAAAATGCCCTTATTCTACATCCTCATCTTCTAAATATGTCACCACTTTCAAAATTATTCTTGGTTTTCTAAAATGCATTGGTGCATTGCATTGCATTGGTTTTCCACAAATCCTTGCACTTTTCAAAAAAGTCCTCCTTTTCCAAAAAAAAGAAGAATCTTTTAAAAGTTTCTAAAATGTCTTTAATTTCTGAAATGTTCTAAATGCATCCTCTTCTTTTAATGATGTCCACAAACAGAAATGTGTTCTCCTTCTCCTCCTCCTCCTCCTCCTCCTCCTTCTCCTCCTCCTCCTCCTCCTGCAGTAGTTCAATGTTGCTTCCTGTTTTTCTTCCAGACGAGCAAACATCTTTTCCATTGAAGGAATTTGTCAAACACGTGGCCGAACTTCACGACAACCACGGCTTCCAACGAGAGTTTGAGGTACAAACTCCAGATTGTTTTTCCATTTTTAAACTGATTTAAGTACATAATAAATTTGAAACTAATATCTAGTATAAAAGGTGACTGTGGTGTGTGTGTGTGTGTGTGTTTTGTGAGAGTTGTGTGTCTGATTGTCATGTTGCTGTCTGCATGTTGCACGATGAGCTGTGATGACGTGACAGTTACTGGAGACACTTGGGCTGCAACATTACACGACTGTTTCAGATTTTCTGATAATTATTATTGAGAATTCATTCTGAATCACAATAACTTTAACTTCCGATGTGTTCGAACTAATAACGAACTAATAACCAGTTGAATGTTGCAGTCCTGGTTCGTCTCTCTGTGAGGAGCCTTCATTCATGTGTGTGAGCAGCGTGTCGGCCGTCAGCATAACAAACAGTCAACAGGCCTCAGACCTCGAACGCATCACGACAGCAGCCTCTCCATGAATCAAAGCTCCGCTCTGTTTTGTTCTGAAAGAGCCACTAAAGGAAAAATCAACACAAAGAGAACGAGGCTGCAGGGGAACGGAGACACGAGGGGGAAACTTTATGTTTCGCTGCAAAATCTCTAAAGCAAAATGAAAAATAGTGAAACTAACAGCTTCCAGGTTTTAAGTCCACACTGATCGATCCTGATCTGTACAGGCCCTCGTTAAGAAAGCAGTTTAAAGTGAAGTGGTGAACTTCTGGTTATTGTGGGTTATTTTGTGGGTCAAAAAGAAAGTTTACTTCCTTGAAAGGTGGGAGTAGATGATGTTACCTTCCTGATCTGCACATTCTGCAAGTTTTACTAGTTTTATGAGTATGTGCATGGATCTCCACCTGCATATTATCACAGCCACATTAAAGCACACTAGTTTTAATATGCTTAAACATTTTTCACAGCAGTAACGGTCTTCAAAAAGCCAAAAACCAAAACCAGAATATCGCCCACCCCTGCTACCCCATGATGAGATTTCCAGAAACTCTTGTCCTGGTTGATTCTCTAAAACTAATATCTAAAAGTTAAATGTAGTAGAAGTACAGTATTATAATAATAAACAGAGGTGGTGTTTTAGCCCCTAAAATTCCCAGAATGCAGCCTGTTCATTTGCATTATTTTGGATGAATTTAAACTTTGAATTTCTCTTTGGGTTGATCCTCCCTTTGTGTTTTTGCAGTAGCATGAGCCGTACCGTGAGATGAATTAGTCTGGACTTGTTTTCTGTGTTGTCTTGTAATTTGTATTTTTGCACCTCTTTGGTTGACTGTGTTGTC
>JAJHUR010135800.1:0-14331 GCA_027495735.1 Lutjanus campechanus | reverse complement strand
GTAATTGCACAGACACAGAGATTTGGTTTGCAAAAAATAATAATAATACTATAATACATGAAATCGCTCTCAAGGCAGTGGGGGGAGGCTCCCTTTGGAAAGATGTCTTTAATAGAGCTGCAACAATGAATCAGTTATTAAACAAATCGTCATCTACTTTGATTATGGATTATTGGTTTGAGGTTTTTTGGGGGTTTTTTTTTAAGAAAAAAGGTTGAAATTCTCCAGCTTCTTAATGTGAATATTTTTTGATTCCTTTACTCTTCTATGACAGCTGTAAAAGGGACTAGAATTACTCCCTACAATGACAACAGTTACAATGACTCTTGCTTCATAACTTTCGATTTTGAGTGCAAAACTTTCACCAAAAAAATCTGCAAATGCGTTTATTTCAAACTGTTGGCAACTGACCATGGTATAAGTGGGATCATCAACTTGTAGGTGTGCATTAAACAGTTTGAAGGCACTTCACCTCCACATCATGCCTCTTAACTTTTTCATGCACACCTGCTCATTGATTATTCCTCATTTAATGGACGTGAGAGCCAGTGATTCTTTACCATGGACACCTTGAAGGGCATTATCCTGCTTATACCGTGGTCATGAGCCAAAGACAAGAAATTAAGACCATTAATTTATATTTTCAGGCATTTTGCAAACAAAGTCTATAGTTTTTCACGAGCCATAACTCCATTCGCCTGTTAACACCTGAGGGCTTGAACAATCATTACCATCCACTGATCTGCACAAAGTTATCCATGCTTTTATTTTTTCCTGCTTCGACTACTGTAACACTTTATGCCGGCATTAACCAGAGCTCCATCCATCGACTCCAACTGGAACAGAGTGCTGCTGCCCAAATTTTAACAGACACCAAAGAACATGAACATATTACTCATGCGTTAGCCAACTCACATTGACTGCCTGTTTTAGTGTGTATTAATTCTAAAATTTTACTGATAACTTTTAAAGCTGAAAATGGCCTCGTTCAAAATTATATAAAAGACCTACTAAGTCCATATGTGCCTGGGGGGTCTGTGAGATCTGTGGATGCAGCTTCACTGGTTGTTCCCAGATCCCGGCTGGTGACCGGGACTTTGCTATTAAAGCCCCCATACTGTAGAACAGTCTCCCTATTGAAATCAGACATCATGAGCATCTTTTATATCCTCCCTGAAAACCTTCTTTTACAAGAAGGCATTTATGAATTGTTAATAGACGTCACTGGGTTTTATCTCTTTGCTCTTGCCGTTTTAATTTTAACTGATTCTTTCTCTCAGTCTTTTGGGATCCTTGTGTTGATTTTATTTGTCCTCTCTTTATCTACTGTATTTTTAAACTGTGTTATTTTTATGTGCTGTTTTTAAATTGTATTTGCTGTTTTTATTGTTCTGTTTCTGTGAAGCACTTTGTAACCTTGTTAAGAAAAGTGCTATAAAAAAGGGTTTATTATTATTATATTACTACCCTTCCATAATTTTCTTACACAATGGAAACGTTCGCTACTCCGGTAAATAGGATGAACCTTAGACACAACTTGGCAGGGGGAGACAGAGCCAGAAAGCTAATATTATGCCAGCAAGATTCAAAGTAAATAACACTGCATATGTTACAAACGTTACAAATACAAAGTAAATATAATTTGACAGGACAACAAGAGTTATTAGCTATGAGCCACGTCACTGTCCCCATTACGTCCTCTAAAATGTGAACACATTTAAGCTCACTGTGCCTGTTGCGGGATCCTTTCTTGCCACACTAAATTCACACATGAGCCGACATGAGCAAGAATATGTCTAATGACTCGTGTTTTAATCACTTTCTTCATCATCTGAGACGTCAAAACATCAGAAAGAAAGTAAAAGTGTGCATCGGCCTGTTGTTCAGTTATACAGTCTCCTCAGACTGCTGCAGCTGCTGTCTGGCATCACCTGTCCTCCACGCTGTGCGCTCCTCCATGCCGTGAATTCAGGGATTATTTCAACCAAAACGCAGTTGGTGACTGTTGGAACAAATCAAGATGTTCTGGTTTCTGGTGAGTTTTATTTTGTTTCTGCTGAGTCTGAATGAAGCTGATTATGATGATGGTATCTGTCGAGTTTGGCAAGAGCAATAAGACAGCTGTTTCTGGTTGAAAAAAGACGCATGTTACTCTTTTTAAAAAAAAAAAAAAAAAAAAAAGGTCTCTCATTGTCCTGATCCTTTCCATAATGTTGGCAAACACTTATATAACAATCTGAGCCTGTCAGTGAAAAAACAAGCACAAGTAAACAGGCAAGCATCACCTGTCCTGTGCTCTCTTCTTCTCGGCTTCCATCACAGTTATTTTTGTGGTTTGTGGTGATTTACAGACTTGGTTTGAAAAGCAGGCACTGAAATATTTTTTACCAGTTACTTGTTTCACCTTCTCTCATCAATTAACCACCAGCAAAGCACACTGAATGACAAAGCGACTGGAGGAATTTCAGGGGCAGCCCCACGGTCCGGATCTCTAAATTAAAGACAATAATTGGCAGACCAGAGGGGCAGTGTATGCACCTCTTGCAGCTTGTGTGTTACAGTCGTCATCCTGTGGATTGTTAATGTGTTTAAATTATTTATAAATGGAGGCTTTGACTGTGTCCCCTGTTGCTATTGCTCACTTTAGCTACAGGCTTATACTAGAGCGCTGCACTGGCTTGGGTACCCGTAAAACTATTGGTGGCAGGAAAAAAATATATTTATATAAATTCAAGGGTGCAGGCACAGGTTAAAAAATACTTTTTAATACATTCGCTAAAACAGTACTATCGAGCCTAATCAGCTGGCAGGATTTTATTTTGAAAGGCTGCAACACGACCTTTGACACCATATCCTGCCAAACAATGGGACGTCACAAAATTAACCACTGGAGAACACAGTGTTGACAATACATCGTCAAAGGCCAAGTCAGACGTTTAGAAGGATTGTGGTGCATTCAAAGACTGTGAGAATACTGTTGTGAGTGACTCTGATGCTTGTAAAACGTTTCAAAAAGTATTAGCTTTTGATAGCCACAAACTAGGCTCATTTTCACTATGGAAACACATCGACAGCTGCAGGAGAACAGGAGCTGCATGTGTGTGTTTAATCACAGGTGTGGTCCGGGTCGTGTGGCTTATATTCACGGTTCCAGATGGATGCTGAAGTGACTTAGGGATAATTGCAGTTAACGGGTTGATTCTGGATCACAGCTTTGCGGGTACGGGCGGGGGCGAGTTTGCAAAGCTGGACTTGTGCAGGACTCTAGCTGATACTACGTGGCCAGCACATTAATTCAGAATGGTGAAAAGACAGTTTCACTGGAACTACTTAGTAGGTTTCCATTATCAGGAAGTAATGGACACACTGCAGCCAATCAGAAGTCTCACTAAGACCACTGTATGAGCCTCCAGGGGGTGCTCTAGCAGGAAGCGCAAGCGCAGAGATATCTGTGGCTCCTCTGAGCTGTCTTGTCTTTTCCCTCTAAAATCCAATTGGAACGAGTCACCAACAAGCAAATCTGAGGAAACCGAAACACCCCAAGGATCTTCTGATCTTTACGACAGGACAGTCTGTACCCTTCTCTCACGTCAAAGGCTGTAATGCCTCTTTTCAGTTATTCAACAGATGATTTAACAGCGATTGCGCAATTTCCCATGTACATCTCAGTCATTTTCTACCACAATACCAAAATAGGTAAATCACAGGATGGGAACGCATCCATGGGTGGGAAGGCATTAGCAGCTGATGTCACAAATGCAGGTGCTAACAGTATTATCGACTGTGCATATACATAGCCTCAAAAAGGTATGCACAGTGACTCATCCTCTTTCTGCACCTACACTAATGTGCTGCAATCACACAATCAAGCATGACCTGAAGAGAGCATCTGTGACAAACTAATGCATACACACCACAGATGCAGACATAAATATGTGCACACACGTACTGTCTTTCTGTCCATCCTCCTGTCCAGGTCTGAAGTTAAGTCTACTTATTATCCTGTTTGTATAAAAAATTTGCATTACTTCTCCTGAGACCAGATGAACTGCGGTGTTTCATCTGTTTTGCCTTCTTCCTGATGTTCTGTTCGTATTAATGCTTGATGTTGGATTATCCCTCAGTGATCTGGGTTGGAGGTCAAGGAGCTCCTCTGGTTTTCATTGTTAGACTGTCTACACATGCTCAGTGGTGGAATGATTGCTGCTGGGTCACTGAGTTCAGCTCAGTGCCAACACGTCATCGTCATCATTTAATTCATACACCAGAACTGCAAATATTAACCCAACTAAAAACCAGCAAACATATTTAAAAAATACATCACAGGCAACTCAGAGATGCTCAGCTGTAATCTGAGGATACATCCAAATTAACAGATTTTTGTTGGCACCCTGAATGTGCTCTGCAAAAGTTAAAATAATGCAATCTTCAAGCTCAACTGTAAGTAGAGGATAAAGTCACAGAGGCGGTGCACACAAGGTAATGCTGACCTAACACTTTCACTGCTTTTACTGGACACACATGCTCAATACATACTGTACAGACCCTACAGAGGTTTTACATAAAAATTTACAATGAGCTTACAGGTAAAAATAAAATGCACTGTCACAGATTACACTGCCCAACAGTGTGTAAAAGCTCTGCCCCATGTAATTATAATAGTAACAATAATGCATCCGTAATAATCTGATACAGCCTGTTATCACCACAAAAACAGGCAAATATGTTTCCGTGCAAACATCTTAATGTTACTACAACCCATATTTAGGTTTAGTGTTGGGCGGTGACCTCTAGGGGCTGTAATAATTATGAGGGAGTAATGTAAAGAGTAAGAAAGTCCACATGGGGACAGCTGGATGGATGGATCAAATACAGGACTTTCACCCAGGAGACCAGAGTTCATGTTCAAAAGTCAAAGCTCACTTATCTAAAGTTTTAAGTTACTTAAGTTACATTACGTATGTGACTTATGGAAAGTGATTTTGTGATATTTTCCGATATCTGATCAAGAAGTTTTGATGCCTAACCTTTATCAAGCAGTTTTGTTGGCTAAACCTACAGAGACTACGACCGTTTCACAACGTTAACCACATGTTAAATGCCATGTGACATATGTAACTCAATCTACTCGCTTTAACCCAAACCACGATCTTTTTCTAAACCTTATCAAGTGTATTAAAAAAAATCATGACAGCACCATCACTGTAATCTACTCAGGAAATATTAAATGTTAAGCTCTGACAACTTAATCATGTTTTCAGATGTTCGCTTAGTACACAAGATTACCCATAATGCTGCCCCACCCCCTCTGAAGAACTTTATGCAGCCTCACTCTGAGCTATTGAACAGAGCCTTAAGGTCGGCCTCCGGGGGGACTGCAGCGTTCCAAAACAAAGCTCTGCCTTCTCTCAATCGGCCTTTTAATGTAAAGCCATCAAAGAATGGAATCGGCTCCCCGACGCTCTAAAAAAATATCACAAGTTATCACAGTTTCCAGTTCTATCATTTAAGCACGAAGGCGTCTTGATCTAATGATATGTTAGCGTACGTGTAATAGTGAGTTTCATTTACTTCTTCGTTTCCTGTTGTCTAATTCTTGTATATGGAATATTGAGTTTGGATCTGGACAGCAGCAGCTCCTCTCTCTCCTGTGCTCTCAGTCCTACTGCAGCAGCATCATCAGACAGCATAAAAACACTTTTCTTACACCGGCTGTGATTGATGGTCAGTTGCAGGAGAGAGAATAGCTCTAAGAACAAAGACCCATTTCACCTGTGGCAGAGAGATGATTCGGTTGCTATGGGAACGTAGAAAAAAAAAATCCAACCATGTTTGTATTTGTAAGTATTTGGCATGAGTTTTTAATTAAAAGGTTTGGAATGCATCTGAACACAAAGGGTTTCCTGCAGCATGGGTGTTTCAGGGCCACTGCATGGTGATGTGCTATAAATCTATACATGTAGAAACTGATGTCATGGGACTTAAGTATCATGCATTCATGATATGCTTGTTACTTACACTGCATAGCAGCGAAGGCAGAACAGAAAAAGGGAGAAACCTGCCTAGTATATGGAGGTATAATGGCGCTCTGCCTCAAACCATTGATTTGATGCAGGTCTGGGGGGGTGGGGCTGCGCTGGGGGACTGTGATCACAGAGGGGCTGGATCTCTGTCTGTCTGTCTGTGGAGTGGTGTAGCTGTTGCTACGTACACGTTTTACCGTCCTGATCCAGGACGCAGCCAGACAGACAGATATACACCAGTTGACACACAAGGTGGAGATGAAGAGAGTAAATCCAACATCTGAGGTGGTTTCCAGCAGGGTTTTGGTCTGATCAGGTCATCAGAATCAGGACAGAGATTATGTCTAAAGCGTCAGATTGGCAAGACAACCTTGGATCACTGTCAATGAATTTGTCTATTTTAAGTAGACTGGTGCACAGAGTGGAGCTCTAAGTATGAGGGTATTTTTATTATTTGGTGAACTTTGGTTAGTCACACTATTATTCTGAAAAAAATCAAGAAATACATTTTATTTAAACTTATGGCAGTAATGTATAATCTATGTTAAGATGCACAAAGTTTTCAGTTGTATCTTTAAGACTAAAGCATTATTGTTCAGAGATAAAATGACAGAATGCACAGAAGAGCAATTTAAACATTCTCACATTGATCTAAACAGAGCCGACAGCATGTTCTCTGTCTGACTTCAAGCTCAAAGCTTCAAAGTAGGCAGACTGAACCAGAGGCCATCTGTGATACGTTTCCCCAGACAGGACTTCAGGACAGCACTATGTAATCTGTAAAATGTATACTCCGTGAACAGATGGATAATAAACAAATGCACAACATTTTTTTGTTTACATTTTTTGGTTTTGATTAGTGACGGGCAGTATTTACACACAGCTGTTCTTCAACAATTTAATATTCTGTGTTGTTGATAGAACTGAATGGAGTCCCAAAGTGAAATATGCTTTCCTTTATGATGAAACAGTCTCAGTTTATTACTGATGCCTCTATATGACCCACATAAGTTAAGACGACTACCCCAGAGAAGACTGGATTTTCTATATAGTATAGTACAAATGATTCTTAGTACAGATTTTTCTTCAGATATTTTTCTTTTATTATTTATTATAATTTGTGGTCATAGCAAAGGAAACACTACAGCTTTTGTCCACATGGTGCTCCAGATTCAAACAATATGAAGGGTCCTTATAGTAGTTTTAAATGTGCTCAATGTAAGAATATAATTTTAAAACTTTCAACAATTAACTAAAATTATCAGAAGAACAAATACAAAGAAATAACAGTTTTGACGGTATGTCAAAGATGTCTTTGTATTGTGTAGAGAGAGCAGGGATATCTGCTAGAATTAGCATGCTAAACAGCTAGCCCTGGCATGTCCTGTCTCGTAATACCACTTTGTACCTCAAGAGGTGATAGTGAGTCACTGTTGCATCCAGTCTGGCCCTGTATTAAACACAGGATACCAGCCGCAATGATGGCACCTATTCAGAACATGAGGAATTGCTCACCTGATGCATAACCCAAAAAAGTCTTCTAGCTTCCAAGTTTACTTTTGCGATGTGGACCTCTGAATATGCACAGTAATTTTTCCCCTGCTGACCCCACACACGTGTTCCCGCTCAGCTCATAGACTTTATATTGTGAGGACATTCAAGGTTTTTAAATTGCTTTTATCAGCTCTAGAAAAGTTTTACGAATACAAAACCTCAGTGGATCAAAAATTCATCATAGAAAGAGTCATAGTTTTGCTTGTTTGCAGTTCAGGGTGTCCTGTCAATGGTTTCTCTTTCATAATGGTGGCTTATGCTGTTTTGGGACACAGGGGAATTTTTCATTGCAATACTGCAAATGACCACTGAGCAAAATTGGAGGCAAGGCCGAGCAGCAATGCCTTATGTAATTCTATGATACATCTATACCCTCAGTCTGACAACTGTGTTACTAGTGGTGTAAACACCAACAATCCTTTGGTGCTACAAGCTCCCAGTCCGAGCAGAGTCAGCTAATAAGACTGCTAGCACTGCTAACTGAGCTAACTAGCTAACAGCAGCTTGACTCTCTGGTAATATGCTGCCCTGTATTTGTTTTGTATATGGATTCAACAGGTGGGCAGTTCTTACATATAGCACCCATTCTTACAGGAATAGTTAAACAGTTTTATTAAATATGCTTCTTCACTTGATGAGAGTTAGATGAGAGGATTGTTTCCAAATGTTTAAGATGGCTAAGCTCTTTAGCTTAGCATAAAGATTGGAAACAGCTAGCCTAGCTCTGTCCCATGGGTAACAAAATCAGCCTACCAGCATTTTTAAAGCATGTTACATCTTTTTCATTTCATCCCTTCAAAACTGAAGCAAGATCCCAGGAAGTTGCCTGTACAAGAAATAGTCATTAACACCTGTAAAACCGTAAGTGTTATATTGAAGTTTTGTTTGTTGTGTGGATTAAATGAAGAAGACATAACCAGCCCATCCGTGAGCTTCAGAGGCGCTGTTTTTGTCATCTTTGACAGAGTCAGGCTAGCTCAGTGGTCTGCAACCTTTACTTTCAAAAGAGCCATTTTTGGACAAAAAGTCAAAAAGAAAATTGGTCTCCAGCTGCAACAATTAAATTTTCCACTTAGACTTTTTTTTTTTTTTAAATTTGGCATCCAAAGCTAGCCTGTGGAGACTCAAGACTAGCCACGGGCAAAATTTAGGGGAAAAGCAGTCATAGCCGTGAGCTACCGACCTTCCCAATTTTCATTACCCTCTGCTGATTTCCTCTAGGGATCACAATTCTCCCATATTTCTCTCAATTTATGACTCATTTTCACATCTTTTTTTCTTACAGAAAGCGTAAAATTAATCTATCCTTGGAAAGAAATTTGTAAAATATTCATTTTCTGTGTTATTGTAATCAAATTTGAAATTGGACCAATAGGCAAATTGCTGTGGTCCCATTGTATATTCCAGCTAGTAATTCTCATTCATAAGTCATCTGCAGACAGCTGCTCGCACTGAATGTGTGTTATTTGTTATGTTATTTTCATTCTATAAAAGTCACCAGAAACAAAGTCTATGAAAGTCAAACTTTCTCTCCTGCTTTGATTTAGAAATACTCCCTGTTTTTGACGTCTCAAGGTTGCTAAGCATGGTGTGTGATGCACATTTTAGTTGATGAAATAATACAACTTTTTTCTTCTTAATTTGGTTTATAGGCTGTATTATTCATATAATTATTTTGTCTGAGCCGCAGGGAGCCACTACAAAGCCATATGCACCTCCAGAGCTGCAGGTTCCTGACCCCCGGGCTAGCTGTTTCCTCCTGTTTCCAATCTTTGTACTAAGCTAAGGTAAACATGCTGTACCTAGCTCTAGCAACGAGTGGTATCGATCTACTTATCTAACTCTTGGCAAAAAAGTGTATTTCCAAAATGTCAAACTTTTCCTGTAAGGACAGACTGTCATAGCTGTGTTTGGGGATTTTTGCAACAAAAAAAAAGCATTCACAAAAATGTAGTCCTCTGTCTTCCCAACCTTAATCTACTGAGCATCTGATAAATTTGATTACACTTATCTGTGGTGCAAAGATAATCCTCTTATGTCTCTTCTTATCTGGATGTCAGAAGAACACAGTACGGTGGTGAGAGATCCCCTTGAGAATCACTATGTTTCTAACTGCTGACTACTTTTTTATTTACTTCCCATAACAGCAAAAAATACAACTAACTGAGATAATTAGCCACTGTCAGCGAACAAGTGGCTACAAGTGTCACAGAAGATATAATACAAGCAGTTACAGTGCCAATTACAGAGTTATAAGGGCACATTAAAGTCCATGAAAATGAATAGGGAAACCATTCAATTTAGTCTTATTGTGTTCCCTCCAAGAAAGAGCATTAAATCATACCTCTGTACCTCCCGACTGCTAATAGGCTGAGCATCATTCAAGGTCTAATGGACGATACAATCAGAGTGAGCCAGAGAGTCGAGGTTTAACTGTAGTCGGCGTGACATGCTGTATTTCTCGGGGCGTCATGAGTGTGACCGATGGATGGTTGGTTTAGAATATTTTTAAGAATCCTAATTAGCCTCTTTTCTCTACATCTGCTTTGCCCCAGTTTTTTGTTTTATATATATATATATATATATATATATATATATAAATAATGCATATGACCATGTATGAGAGTATCAACTACAAACCAAATTCCAAAAAAATTGGGACATTGTGTAAAACACAAATAAAAACAGAATGCAATGACTTGAGAAAACCTTCCAACCTGTTTCATTGAATTCAGTACATAGAAAAGATATTTAATGTTCAAAGTAATTAAATGTATCATTTTTTGTTAGAGCTGCAATGATTAATCAATTATTAGTTGATTATTAAATTAATCGCCAACTATTTTGATGACCAATTTATAAGATTGAGTAAATTTTAAGGAAAAAAGGTGGAATTTTCCTATTCCAGCTTCGACTTCAAGTGCTCAACAGTCCGGGGTCTCTGTTTTTATTTTTGCTTCATAATCCACCACACATGTCGAATGGGAAACGGGTCTGGACTGCAGGCGGGTCAGTCTAGTATCTGAATTCTTTTACTATGAAGCAGTACTGTTGGAAGACGTGGACAAAGTGTCTTTGCATTGTCTTGCTGAAAAAAAGCAGGGATGCCTCTAAAAAAAAAACGTCATCTGGATGGCAGCATATGTCGCTCCAAAGTCTGTATGTAACTTTCAGCGTCACAGATGTGACAGTTACCCATGATGCCATGCACACTAGCACACCCCAATACCATCACAGCTGCTGTCTTTTGAAGTTGGCACTGGTAATAATCTGAATGGTCCTTTTCCTCTTTAGCCTGGAGGACACGACGTCCATGATTTGTGAAAACAGTCTGAAATGTGGACTTGTCAGACCACAGCACTTTTCCACTTTTTATTGTATTCAATTGAAAATAGGTCAAAAAGGATTTGCAAATCATTGCATGCTGTTTTTATTTACGTTTTACAAAATGCCCCAATTTTTCTGGAATTGGGGTTGTAAATCAAAACTATCAAAAACTAACTTTATTCATTTATTTAAGAATGTTCATGTTCAACAACTAGCTATTAATTTGAAAATGTACAGTATATCTATATTTTAACTTTGGTATGGACAACTATTAAAATACGCCTGGAAGAATCCATAAAATACTGACCCTAAATTAAACATGAACTACAAGCTAACAAGGTCTAGCTTCAAGATGGTAATTAATTATAAGAAAAATGCTTTGATCATGTTTATGCTTAGAGGGGAATACAAGTGAGAGGGGCAAAAGAAAGTGTAAGTAAAAGACTGGGGATTGAATAAGCTGACCCTTTAATTAGCACCGAATAACAGACAGAATTATTGTAATTTAATTCAGTCATTCTACAAAGAAATAATTACAGCTGCATGTATAATGTAGAGAGCGGGAAATGTATTGTGATCTCTGAGGCTCTGTTCTTGTCAATGTATTCATCAGTAGAGAGAGCTTGGCCTCTATTAGCCTTCCAGCACTGTATCTGATTGTGAGGTTCAGTGCTTTTAATATTCGTCAGCATTCAATCAGCGAGCTAATCTTACCTGGAACAGTTGGTCAGTGTGGTTACAGATGTAATCCCTGGATTCAACAGACATAAATGATCTTTAAGTAAATTCTGGATGATTGATGGTGAAGCTTGGTCAACATGGAGTTATGGGGTTAATGTTTCTGTCTTAACTGTCAGCAGATAATAAAATGTTTTGTGCACAAAAAAGTGTTTGCAAGCACATCATGGCTGGACAATTGATTGCAATATTATCAAAATAAAAATATGTTAAGTACAATGGTCAAATCGCAGAACTTGAATTGTGCAGCCCTAAAGTACATACAAAATTTCCAGTCTTGCCAACCCTTGAGATTTTCTCAGGAGACTCACATTTTATTTTCATTTTATGGTAAATTTTCAAAACTTTTTTTCTGTTTGTTATCACAAGCACAAGTTATCAAGAATTCCTGTTTCTCATGTTTTGAAAGTAAGTTAAGTTTTAAAAGACAGGGGAACATTTTTCCTAAGAGCAGCTAATACCCTTAGAAAAAGATTCGTAAAATATTTTCGATATTATTGTATCTAATTTTTGAAATTGGACTAGGTTAGACTGAATGATGTGATTCCATTGTGTTTTCAAGCTGATAAGTGTCAGTTATAGTCCATCTGCAGGCTATGATGAAACTTTACAGTTTTTCTGTTGGACGATGACTCCCAGAACCCTGCTTTGGTTTTGAAATCCTAACTGTTTCTGAGGTCTCAAGGTTAGCAAGTATGATTATATTTTGTACAGAAATTATTGTAACACACTAACAATCAGATATTTTTAAAGGTGGGAAGACCTAGGAAGCAAGTAGAACTCAACATGTGTTATAAAAGAGAGGAGTTTCTTTTACTACAGGGGGATTTCTTTGTGATTGTAGTAGATTTGTCCACAGCACTACTACAGTATCAGAGGTCAATGGCAACTCCCACAAGCAAAAGTGTGTCACACACTCAATAATATGTATTAATTGTTGATAGAGAAAAGACACAGTAGAGGAAATCGTGCAGAGGTTTTTGAGGAGACTGGCCTGGCCAGTGGCCAATGTTTTGGGGCTTCCAGTATAGCCAGCAGATACCTGGCCGACAATCAGATGACAGAAGCAGCATGTGCCTCCTCCTCTTCTCCGACCCGCTGGCCACCTCGGTGTCTTTTGTCGGCTGGTGTTCAGCTCGCCCGGAAGCTGCTGCTGTCTCTGGCCGTCAGAGAGACGGTGAACTGAGGGACCGCCGAGGCAGCGGAGAGAAAGAGTCTGTGTCCGGTACAACATGTCCTGCTCACACTGAAGCAGCAGCCGCAGTGCCTGTCGTCTCTGTCTCGGTCAGGGGAGGACAGAGAGAGAAAAGCAGACATGGGGACCCACTGGAAGAAGCAGCAGCAGCTTCAGCGCAAGCTTGACACAGTCAGAAAAAACATTGGCAGCACAAGCGACACTGAGGCAGCCAGCAGAGAAATTAACGAGTCAAATACAAAATTTTCTTAAATACCATGGCAGCGAACGGAGCTTTGACGTTTTTGGTACCAGCCTAGCCTGCATGTAAACCAAAGTCTGCTCAAATATGATTGGTCAACAAACTGAACCCAGAGCAGTTTAGATTTGGGTTGTGATGATTTACCAGTATTCAGTCCCTCCAGAATCTTGCTGACCTTTTTTTTTAGGATTGATGCAGCCTTGCGGTTTGGGCCTTTCATCCACACTCACAAATCGCCTGCCAAGAGCAAGATATTTGAAAACTCAGTTTTAAGTGTTGCCGTGCAGACAGGGCTTTTTTGGGGTTTTAACATCAGAGTGCACATCGCTGCCTCCGTCGTTTGACGTCAGTGTGCACTGTCATCTCCATGGTTACCCAATTTGTTTACATAAGGGGCTGTTTTGTGGAGGACAATGAATGACTACATCCAAATGTGGAAGGAGCAACAACAAAAATGAGCCCGTGGATGACCGCTGTACCACCTCCCTGCATCCAGACAACATCAAAACACTGAGTACAGGGCCTGAAGCTTGTCGTACCAGTGTTGACTGCACATCAAGTAAAACAAATCCCGAGTTAAATCCACAGACTGCATGGACAGAAGTGGAAACTTTACAGTTTAAAGAACAGCCCAACTAAAGAAGTGCATGAGTATGTGGCTACAAGCATGAACTCAGAGGATGTGTTTCATTACAGAATGGATGCTATAGTACAGAACGGAAAATGGAAATTGACAGTTGTATAATGGAAAAACACATGCAGTTGAAAATGTTTTGATAAAAACAGCATTATCCAGGAGGATACTGAGGACAGCTCTCTCGTCTCCCTGCCTCATCATTACAGTCTGCTTCTTGTTTATAACAGGATGCACATGTAAGTGAATTCTCCTGCGTTATGCGTTTTCAGACGTGTTTATTGTGGACGGAGATTTTTTCTGGAACGGTGCTAAAATGCTCGTCTGGATGGAGATCGTTTTGGACTTAAAACGCTGTTTTTAAAATTACGCGTGCACATGGGGACAAGGCCTAAAGCACCTTGCTGAGGGAAGAAATTCAAATTGTGGGTACAACGGGGGACGGATCACTTGTTTTATGTATGTTGAGAGCTTCACAGTGTTCCCCTAAAGAACCCTTATGCTTTTATTGGCTTTATATTGTAGCATATTTCTTTATACATTGTATACTTTACACATTTTTATGTCTCTCTTGTGAAACAGGCTTTTTGTGCTTTGACGTGTTTGAATAAAAAAACTG
>JAJHUR010135795.1:378-16675 GCA_027495735.1 Lutjanus campechanus | reverse complement strand
GAGCCACGGTGTCTAAAACGGATTGGCAGGTGGAATGAAACCATGAGCTGAGCTCCTCCGTATCGTTGTCCATGTACTCAGTGACACAGTTTTGAGACTGACTGAAAATGGCCGAGAACTGAACAGCAGTGGAAGGGTTAATGATGCGACAGCGGCGGGCAGCAGGGCGAGGTTTAACTGTATTACAGGCAAGAGCAACCTCAAATAATACAGGCATATGATCAGAAAACGCTGCGTCACAAACCTCTAAGTTAAAAACAGACAAACCAAAAGATAAAACAAGATCAAGTGTGTGTCCGCGTTCATGTGTGGGACCAGACACAGACTGCACAAGATTAAATCCTTATAGAACAAATTTTCAGGCCCCAGTTAGAGTTCATCAAGTTCATTTGATAGGACAGGATTTGTCCCAATTCTAAAGAATACTAAGTGTAAAAACAAGTTATGGGTCTTATTAGCGGTGCTTGTAGGCAGACTTTGTTACCTTTACACAGAGCCGTAGTTTCCAGTGTTTGTGCCAAGCTAAGCTAATCAGCTACTAACTGATAAATGGCGTAATATCAATCTTCTCATATGACTCGCTTCAGGAGACTGAATATTTCCTGACATGTTGATTAAAAGACACAGATTGATATGTGTGCGTTTTCTTCCTCTGTAGGTACTGGCGAACACGAATGCCTGGCTACACTGTATCTTGTGCTCTAAGTCTGCCTCGTGCAGATCCTCTGGCCAACTGGAGCAAAGCGAGCTGCGACATGAAGAACCGCTGGATCTGTGAAACAAGAGCCTTGATCAAAGAATCAGCTGCCTTATCCAAATTTAACATTTAAGAAATCTATCTATGTATCCTGTCTTTTTTTTTTAATGTTTTGTCAGTTCTTTAAAACTTAAGATGTTAGCACATTTTCTTTTGTCATATATTGCAGGTTTACAGAGTATTTTCTCCTTTGAGTTACAGCAACTTTAAAACTACTGTATGTTAAAGAGATAGGTAACAAACTGAATAAAAATGTTATAAAATGTTTATAGTCTTTGGCTTATACACTCAGTGGCCACTTTATTAGGTACACTCTAATGCAATGCAATACAAAAGCTCTGCCATAAATTCTACGAGGCAAATAACATTCAGGGTCATAGAGGTGTTGATCCAGCCCGGTCTCAATCCCAACTTGTTACATACTGACGTTTTGTCACCACCTCTTGGCAACTCATACAAACATGGACGTCGGTGCCCATTAACGGCTGCAAGAGATGCACCAGGCTTTCAGGTGACTTAGATATAAAACCGTTGGTAGTTGTATGATTCGCACTGGGCTTATGGCGTAGTATAAGGAGCGAGAAACTCCACATGTCGAGGAGGTGGTGGATGAATGGCTCAAGTAAACACAAGACTTTTACCCAGGAGACCGGGGTTTGAGTCCCATGTGAACACACTATCAAAAGTTGTACATTATGATGTCACAGCAAAGTTGACCTTTGACCTTTGACATATAAAACGTCCTCCTCATTTTCTCCTGTTAGACATTTGTGTGTAATTTTATCACAAGTAAAGTATGTGTTCTTGAATTACGTCCAAAAACAGGTTTTGTGAGGTCACAGCAAACTTTGACCCCCAAAATCTGATCGGCACACTCTTCACCAGACTGAGTGTGTCTGACTGACGGTCAATGAAGAAATCTAAATGTGAGTTAACCCAAAGAAACAGACAGGTTACAGGCTGACATCAGTGTTACCATATAAACTTTTTCTATTGCAAATTTGTGCACACTGTTCGTTACGAAAGATGGTGAGGTTACATGCACAGAGGACTGTAACCAAAGGAGACTGTCTGGTAAAAACCCATCATGCAAAACTCAGACGCTGCAGGTTGAGTCGAGGGGAAGAGGAACCTCTTGTTTGTTCTTCATAAGCTTGTTATGTGAAATTTTACACCATTAAAGCATCAGCACCAGTCGTTGTTAAATCCTGCTCTCATTCTCTGCACTGAAGGACTTCTAAAGGATGGAGGAAGAAATCCATTATTCTACAGTCTTTTCTAAAACTGGTGGTCCACCTCCAGAAGGTAGGTGTCTCCTGCTTTTTTTTTTCCTTTTTTTTTGTAATTAAATGTTTTCACTGGAACTCAAAAGATCTGTTATTTTACTACTTAATATGTTTCTAAGGGTTCTTCATGGAGAAATTACATCATTACAGTAAATAAAAATACAAAAAAGATGTTTGTCCACAAACACCTGTTATGCAAACTCATGTAATTACAGTTTTTCTCCATAGTTTTGACGCAGCTTGATAACAAAAGGCCTTTTTTTTTTGAATATGTGACACAAACATGAAAACTGTGCTCTGGTAACAGAACATGTGACAATCGACAAAATTACACACTAGTCTCTCAACAAAAGGTTCTGCAACTTAAGCTCCTCACTCAATACAAGAAGAAGACAAACTAATCACAAGATAAACTGTGGTGATAAACTAATCTGAGAACAGGAAATTATCTTTAATCAGAAATCATTTAATATACTGTAGTGTTCACTCATAGTTCCACGTGTGAGCTACTGTGTGGTGGTATCAGGAACCACATACAAAACTAAGGCAAACTAGATCAAATTACTTTGAAGCAATTAATGCACTATTCACTGACTTAAATTCATTAGGATTCTGTGATCTCATTGATTTTTAAAATGCTCAGATAATCGACAAAGCACAAAAAAATTAATCTGCCAACATGGCTGCCTTCAGCACGGTGTTGGCAGAAAAATCTTTGCTGATTTATATGGTAATAATAATAATAAGTTAAACTGCTAATATTTAAATACAAATACTATATTTAAACAACCTATAATTACGTATTTCATAGCAAAATCCTGTTGAAAAAGTGTGTGTGAAAAATGATACAGCTGATAAATATGATAATTTCTTTGCGAATCCCGGCGTCATTATTTTAATGAGAATCATGATGCAGTCTGCATTATTCCTCCACCGACACAAGATTAAATATAAAGCTTAAAATGTCATCTTAAGATAAATATAGAGTGGAAAATTAGATATTTATGAATTTTTCATATATGTGACCTGCTGTCTTTATAATCACTTGCTCATCATAATTGGATCATATTGACCAGTTCAGATTTATATAGACTATATTGTTCTTGACAACCACAAAGAGAGATAAAAAGGTTCCTGTTTGGAAAAAAAACAAGACCCAAATCTTCGAAAAGTGATTAATATTTTTGTTTCTAAAATCAAAACTATTGTGATCAATTTTTTTTTTTTAAATAAATGCCTGATGAATCATATATGTAAATGATATAGAAAAGATTATTATTTTTGTTTTGATCAATGAGTTCAATAAACATTCCAATTTCTTTTATTCTTTTTTTTTTCAATTTGAATTTTCTGGGAATATTTGATATAGGCAGATATAGTCAGGGTTTAAAAAAAGGGGTGAGAACAAACGTGAATCTGTCAAAGAGATAAATCCGTGGAACAGCTGTGATGAGGAACAAAGAATGTGTAGCTCATTTTGTGAAAAAATACAAAATAAGAACATTCGTAGCAAAGTTTGTCATAGGCAACTGGACTTGATAGAGTTCTTGAAGACATTTCGCCTCTCATCCAAGAAGCTTCTTCAGTTCTTGGATGAGAGGCGAAACATCTTCAAGAACTCTATCAAGTCCAGTTGCCTACAACAAACTTTGCTACGAATACCATGACCTGGATGACCGAGAACGAGAAAGTGTTACGCTTTAGAACATTTCTAAAGCTTCAGCCTACATTCTTTTTGTCAATTTAATGACTTTTGTTATTTATTTATCTTTCTACGAAAGTGTCAACTGGGACAGAAATAAACAACTAGCACTAAGAAATAAAATATTTAGGTTGCCTCTTAAATGCTTCATGTCTCGCCTGTCATGTACACTCAGTGAATGCAACAGGTGCATAAGATTAATGGACATTTCTCTCTTTACTGTTATAAAGAGAAAAAAGAGGAACCAACAATTTATTCTGAAGTAGAACATAAAGGACCTGCTACTACTGCTGCACCAGGTAAGTTATTATTATAAAATCTGTCCCGGGTCTTATTTGCATTTCATCGGTTTAGCTGCTCTACAACATTATAAACCACAAAATATGTTTTACTTATGGGAAAAAGTTCAAATTCACGTCATACATCTGCTTTTTTGTCCTTTTTGGAACCTTTTGAAAGCATCTAATCTGAATATTGGGTGGTTCTGACTTTTATAATTTTGCCAAATTTATCCCCTAAAACAATCGCATTAGAACATATTTATTTATTTTTTTAACTTAGTTTTCATTAATATGTCCCGTGTGTTTATAGAAGTGATTATTCCATAATGTGTAGTGGTTACAACCAAGATATTTTCTTGTGCTGTCACTAAAAATCAAAAGTCAACGTTGCTCATTGGTTAATTTCAGTCATCTAATCTTGGAGGAAAATAACATTATGTTACAATAATGACCTGAACATGAGTTTTCTCATAGAAGCAGACGGTGGAGCAGCTGCACCTGTCTCTTATACACATCTCATTCATAGGCTTCATTGTCTTCACCAATACCTGGTGGGCCGGTCTCGGCTAAAAAATGCCCGGGCCGATTTTTTGTCCCAGTCCAGCCCTGTCAGGAACGAACACCAATAATCCATACGGGCAAAAAGCAAAAGGTCCAAGGAAACAAGAGCAGATCTATAAAACAAAATGCAAGACCAAGTCCAACAACGACAGGATGACACCGGGCAACAACAAACGAACTGACAAAGAAACAGAGAAACACAGGGACTAAATGCACAGAGAACTAATCAAACACAGGTGGACAAACAGGTGAAACAAATGACAATCAAAAGGGCGGGAAAAGGACAAAGACAGGAAGTAAAGATAACAAGACACACAAGGGAAGCTCAAAACTACAAAATAAAACAGGAAGTAACCAACCAAAAACACAACCATGACAGATACAAGATATAGTCTCTCAAACTGTTTACTCGGCCAATGGGAATGGTTTATTTTTAATACTAATCCTGAAAAATTTTAAGATACACACATGTATGTTGTCTTATTGGAATTCCTCCCAGGCCATAGTGCCATAACAGTACCATAGAGCAAACTCTGAATGGTGACACCAGTCCTGAATGGTCCTCATCGTAGGCTTTTCCTGTTTAACCCTCTGCCTAAAAGCAGGTAGTAGCAGGATGTGAGACACGATCTGATTTGCTGAAAAGGGGATAGAAGATGACTGTTTTTCCTCCTCAGAAAAGAGTGTAAACATGACCAAGTGTGTTACTTGCCCACGTCGCAGATGTGCTATGTTGTTGATATCTTGGTCAGACTTTCCTTAGATTAGTGCTGGTAAAGTTGCCACCCACGATAAAAGCAGCCACTGGACTTAAATTCTTGTACCTCGCTCATCCAGTGCTAGTTTGGTGTCGGCATGGAATAGTCTGCTGGGAGAACGTCCAGTGTAACAGAGAGTTGCTGTATGAAAAAACAAGGAAAACTGTGGGACTGATTTGGTACAGGAACATGCAAGAATTCATGGTCCTGCAAGATGTCGTTCGGTGTCTACTCTCAAGACTAAAGAACGAGAAACAGTCATTATATGTGGTTGTCCAGTCTTTGTAGGTTTCAGCTAATCATCAGTTCTATCCCCTTCTGAACTTGTCTTTGGACTGTGGGAGGAAGCCCACACAGACACAAGGAACATTAAAAGAGGAACAGAAAAGCCCCAGTGCGTTGGCAGATTTCAGTCAGTCATCTTCATTGGAAATTTACGTCTAAATATGGACAGTGAAAACAAGAATTTCCATTGACAATCATTAGAGTACCGCAAAGTTTGTCTTGTATCCGTCCATCAGCTTTAGCTCGATATTCAGTGGAGAAATTAAGAAGTACAGAACTACAAGAAACAAACCAAAAAGGTGGTCAAAGAGACACATCGATAGCCTAGAAACAAGTCTACAGCCATACTAACAGCTCTGTATGACTGTAATTTGAGACAAATTCAAACATTAGCATGTTAACCTGCTCACAATGACCGTGTGCTAACATGTTGTTTAGCAGGTATAATGTTCCTAATTTTATTTTTGTGTGTTAGCATGCTAACATTTGCTAATTATTACTTAACACAAAGTATAGCTGAGGCCTTCATTCCTGGGCTGTACCTGAATGTCTGTCCCAAACTGATTGGCAATCGACCCAACAGTTATCAAGACATTTCACTTTAAAGGGACAGTTCACCCCACAATCAAAAATGCATATTTCTCGTCTGGCCTGTAGTGCTAGTTACTCATCTCTACAGTTTTGATGTGAGTTGCAGGGCTATGGAGATATCGGCTGTAGAGATGTCTGTCTTCTCTCTAATATCATAGCAATAGATGGCACTCCAAAGCCCCCCAAAAATACCTTTGAAAATGAAGATGTTGCTTTATAAATAATCAAATAATTTGTGCAGAAACTATTTTCTCTCTGCAGCAAAACCTACAGGAACTACTTTCTTTCTAACAGACACAAAGTCTTTATAATAGAAAGAAAGTAGTTCTGGGTAACCAGATTCTGATTTTTGGAACAAGACACTGGTTTTTGATTTTGAGGTAAACTGTCCCTTTAATTTCTTGGCAAAATTTAGTGGCCATCATTTGGATATACTGTATGTCTGGACCAAAGTAGCAGAGCCAGGAACAAGTCATTGCTTAGCAAATCACAAGCAAGTCTCAAGTATTTGTATTTAAGCCAAGACAGGCAAGTCCTGGGTCAAGTCCAAAGTCTTAAATGTTGAGGTCTGAGCCCTTAACAAATCACAATGCACTCCTCACCAAATGTAATGCCATTTTAACCTTGATTTATCTTTCTTTGTACAACTACAAATGATGAACGAAGTTGGAAGTTGTTGGCCGAAATCTCCAACCCATATGTTTTGCAAACTGCATTTTGTTTTTTGTTGATCATCGTATGGTTTTCATATGCAAACAAAATTACCTTTGGTATCACAATATCCAACTGGACCTCAGCAACATGTCATTCATTCCTCATGGTTTTCTCACAAAACTCAACTGGATGCTGTTGGACTGCTTCAAACAATGTGGATCGGGAGAGTTAAATGTGGAATCGTGTTTTTTAATCTTTGAGCTTCGAGGAAATTATCAAGTATTTTTAAGCCCAAAGCCTCAAGTCCATGTGAATTCACGAGTCATTGGTATTTAAAGTTCAAGTTGAGTTGCAATTCTTGGTTGATTTTCTCAAGTTGAGACAAAGAACATACAATCTGTGATTTGAGTATGATTCATGTCCAAGTGATGTCACTCATGTCCACACCTCTGCAAAGTAGTTGACCAACTGACTAAACTAGAGGCTGACATTTCCATTTCTAGAATCATGATGCTAACATGGCCAAAATTAGACAAATATATCTAAGTTACAATTCTGCTTAAAACATCCTTGACTGTTGTGCATACATTTAATTCATGTTCAAAAGCAGTTTCTTGATCAGTTGTGCTGTTTCTTTTTCTCTTCTTAAAGAAATCACAAAGTAAAATTAACCTAAACTATTGTATGATGATAAAGAAGCAGACAAATTTTGGCCTGGTGACTGGTGCAGACATACAGCAGACAATGTAACTGCGGCATCTTTAAATCTTCATCCATCTGACAGTAATTCTACTTTAACCTCAATACAGAGGCTATTGTCTGTTGGCTCGATTTCCCATAACACACCGTGCTGGTGAAACCACAAAGAGGGGTTTTTCAAACAGTAGCTACCATAGTTTATATTGTTGGCTTAGAGAACAATAGATAGGAACCTGTGGCTAACGTAGAGTGTGCCACAATGATACTGTATCAGACACCACAGTGAGACTGTGTATGACATGAGGCTGGTTTGTTGTTATAAGGGACTAAACTATATTGTTTACTGTCCAAAACAAACTGCAGACTCAATGTAGCCAGGTCACGGAGATGCACATTCAACACATTTACCAGATGAGGTCTGGTATGGCAATTGTGCCTAAGTATAGCCTCATGGAGACACTAGTTTAGCTATAGACTTTGGCCTTGTTTGACCTTCCAATCACTAAATAACTCTTATGATGCAAGATTTCTGACATATGTCTGAATACAAAACTTTTATTTATCACCAGTTTACATTAGTCATTTCTGTAGGTGGTAAGCCAGGATAGAGATTGGGCATCAGTAAATGGAAGTATTTCCATATTCAAAATTTCTTTGCAACCATACAATCTTCTTTCCTCTCCTATTTTCATTTTTATTTCTTATGTCTTCTTTTGTCATGTCTCCTCCCCTTCTCTCCTTTTCTCTCCTCTCTAGTGAGTAATTGTCTGGTCAGATTAGAGAGTCTGACCACAACATGACCACAGCTGTCCATCTTCACAGACAAAAATACCCCATGCAGCCCTTCAGCAGCCACACCCTCACACAAATATAGTACAGAATACACAGGCGCTAGACTGCTTTTAGTCCAGAATATATGGAGCCACCATATGGTTGATGTAATGACAAAAGAGGTAACTTGATCAAGCGTGTTCTTGCCCTGAAAGTGAATATTTATACTCAAAGTCTTGGAATGAAGATTCACAATCTTGATCTAGATAGCAGACTAGAAGAGTGCAGATCTCCGTCAGGCAACAGATGGTGAGGCACCTACTGCAATGCCACCACAACTGCCAGATGCAACCAGAGCAGAGTTGCAAAGTTTTTAATAAAGTTTTTTTTGTATTGCATAGTATATAACATAACCATGTAAACCTAATAAGGAGAAGTCCTTATTTATTTAAAATATTTTGTTATTTATTTAGAACATTACAAGCAACCAGGCAGCTTTATAACTGTACAAAAGCCACTTACCTGTTCATTCCCGGTATCAGCATCAAGACAGCAAGAGCTCAGCTCATTGTGCAGGGACAATTAACCTTTTGTCTCTTCTCCTTTGTTGATTGGTTTGTGCGAGTGAGTAAGGTAAGAATCTGCTCCTGTTCCTCCAACTGTAGAGCAAGTTTGTTTTGTTACCCTGCCCACCTTTGTGCATTTTTAAGTTTGCATTTGTAATTTATTGCTGCGTCATACCATGCGCTGCCTTAATTGATGAGTGAACACGCGTTCAGTTACAGCTGTAACTCTAGTTCTCTGAGTTCAAGCAATAAGCCCTACATGGATGACTGAGCAGATTTGTTGCGAGATTTGAGATGGAGAATTGTGAATCCATATTGTTTTTGGTGAACTGAGTTGTAAGATATTTTTTCCTTTACTTTATTTTAGAACCACACTCAATCACTGTTGCAATGTCCTGCATTGGAAATTAAAGCATCTTCTCAGACCTGATTCTCTGGCTGGAATCATTTTGTCCATAGTTGTCCAACCCAAACCAGTGTGTTCCTGAGGTCCCCATCCTCACATTAACAATATAGAAATCTACATTTTAGGAGAAACTCACAAAAAACAAAATTCAAAATAATTTAATTTAATGTTGCCTATTCATAGGTCAGAGCCTGCAGATCCTAGTGAGAGTTGTGGCTATTCAAAATGTTAATGTTTTGGCTTAGAGATGATTAGATCCCCACAAGTAAATAAATTTAACTCTGACAAGTAAACAAGTATCATGTTTATCATCCATCATCATTCGGAATAAAGATGTCAACTTGACAGACTTTTTGTGCCAAGACGCACCACAGGGCAAGCCAAAATCTATGGTCCTCCTGTATTCATATAATCTAACCAACAGGGGCAGAGAGCAGTGTACTGTATTAGTCAGTCAGAGGCAGAGTTTCAGGTGGGGGTGGGAAAAACAAATTAGGTGTCAATCGATCAGGGTGTGACACTCAAGCCTGCGAACAATGAAAACTGTGTTTGCTTTGAAGGAAGGTTAAAAGGGGTTATAAAATTTGCCTCTGTGTTGGGAAATGAGTGTGTGCAAAGTACTGATGTAGCAAATTAAAAATTCATTCATAACCCTTTGTATAGTTGTATATTGGAATGATAATCTATGGTTGTCACAAAATCCCAAGGCACACCTGGACTTGGTCACCAGTGTGCCTTGGCACACCGTTTGGGAGCCACTGCTCTAACGGATTTTAAACGCTCCTATATGGCGACCACACTGAGGCATAGTGCCGACATATAGCAGTGGCCAGTGAGGTACAGGAACTCACCTGCAGATGCTCTGGTTCAAGATGAGACCAAACTTTTGCATGGATGTCACTTTTTTCAGTTCCAAAGCGTGGTTTGCAACAGACTGGGTAAGCCTTGTTTTAGTCTAGCAGTTGTTGATTACTTGTGGCCCCTACCCTAAGCTGTAGTGGGCAATTTATTTTTGGTGTCATTGGACAAAAATTCCATAACAACTTTTCAGCATATTCGAATTCAAGTGCTCTTAGAGAAAACTAGATTTATGCGTCTCCATAGCTGTTCTCAGGCAATCACCAGTCGGGACATACTGCTCTGACCTGTGATTGGGAAAAACATAATCAATTGTTGAGTCTCATTCAATGGCTGTCAAATGTCAGTGCTCTGGGTTGGCGCTCACCAACCTTGGCAATGAAATTCAGCAATCAACCAACCGAAAGTGGCAGTATATGACGACCTGGAAAAAAGTCTTAACAATCTACTATCTATCTCCAGTCGCTTAATGAGGAGTAAGGAGTCAGCAGTTGGTATAAGCCAGAGCAGTCAATGAAATAGGTTTTTCAAAAATTATGAATTACCGCAACCACGAGAGGTCGTTGAGCATATGGCCATAAACCAAACACCATAAAAAACTGTTATATAACAAACACAGTGGTTTGGTCGGGTTCGGGAGCGTCAATAACCTATTAACCAACATATTTCTTTGTTTTATTGACACCACAGTGTTTTTCCCTGTTCTAGTGAACAACAGAACAATATCGGTGCTTAACTTTATGGCTGGTTTACCATATAGTATGCAGCTTGTTAAATATTATTGGTGAGCCTAACACCCCAAAACACTGACCAACACCCTACAAGAGCGCAGTCAATATGATCAGAAAACACTGGCCTGGAGCATGTTGATGCATGAGCAGAATGTCATTCACAAGAAGTTTTCTTGGCAGTACAGCTGGTCAATGTGCTTTTTGGCACCAGTGCCACTCACCACAGCAGTCTCTACTGAGCGATCCATCTGAACCAAACCCAAATTTTCCACCCTAAAATCCCACAGCATGCATTCATACACACAGCAGTGACAACAAAATACTACCCTGATGGCAATGACCGAACCCTGCCAATCTGCATTCAAACGGTGATGTTGGGTGTTCAGGCTGTATTAAGAATCGGAAGGTGGTAAGTGGTAAGTATAAGCAGTCCAAAAATCAAACTTGTGAACACGAAAAATATGACGTTTGACTTGAGGGACTTATTGGTCAAATTAAGGTCCAGATGGAGGTTTCTGAAAACTAAAGCCTGTGTGGCTTTCTGTCGACATTTCAGATCAGAAGAAGTACACAGTTGTGTTTAGATGGTAACCCAAGACCCACGAAAGATCATTTCATCATTTTAACCTAAAGCAATATCTGGTTTGCATATATATGCAATGAACAATGCATACAAATCTTGCAAGAGTTTTGCAAATCTAGGGCCACCACTAAGACTGGGCATCCATACTCAATATATTTAAGGTATCGATTGAAATGACCCCATACGAAGTAGTTTTGATCACAGCTAATCACTGCAAGCATTCTTCAAAATGAAGAAGAAGAACAACCTTTGAAAAAGGGTATCAAATAAAGTACTGTTTCTTAAACCTACACAGCCAAAATTCATCTAGACCCCATTCATGCCTGGTATTATCGCGCAGTCTGTACCTCATTGTCTTATGTCTAATTCTCTTATCAGGATTGAAAAAAGATGCACATGCAGGTGTAAATAAAATGGGAATGCATTCAAACTGGCTGACCACATTTTGTTGACCAAACAAGTCGAAAACAAGACTAAAAGTCTACACCCATGCTTGCTGTTCTGCGAAACTCAGGAAAACTAGTGCTTTGAGTTAAATGCTAAGGTCAGAATGCTAACACGTTCACAATGACAATGCTAACATGCATGTTAGCATGCTACTTCAGTATGAACCAAAGTGTTGGGTGCTAGCAGCTGTCTTAGGCAACTGGACTTTGCTTGAGGTTCTTGAAGACATTTCACTTATCATCTGAGAGACTTCTGCAGTTCAACTGAAAGTGACACTGGTGGGACAAATATGTTACTCAGTACCAACAACTTGCATGAGAAATGGACAGGATTGCGGCTCCCCAAAGGTGAAGCCAAAAGCCAAAACATCTCTGTGGATTCCCCGGTGGAATGCTGCAGAACAAGTCATAAATCCTGCATCCCAGTGTTAATTGAAAGCATGCATCAACTTAATGATTCCCCAAAATGGTTTCTGTCTTTTTAGGTAGTTCTTATCACATTGATGTTTGTTCAAGTTTTCATTTTTCTAAACTGTTTGATTTCAATTAGTTATTTGATTATATAAAAACTGGCTGTGTGGGCGGGAACTTGATACTGCGGCTCAATACGGGCCACTACTGCGCAGACTTCTGGGTCTGGGTCACCAGTGCAAGATGGCAGCACTAGCATCTGGGATATTTTGGCTTAATTAAAGCTTCAAAAGGACTCTAACACACTGTCTAACTTGTCCATGAGAAGCCATCTTAAACCTAAACCAATCCCTTTTTAAGATGGCCCCTCAAAGACAAAACCTGTTTGCACATCTATTCAGATGAGACAGGTACACTGGAGAGAGGTAAAGTGTTCCTTGTTCTAAATCACGGCAGCTTCATTTAAGCACCATGGGGGGAAATCATGTCACAGTCATACTTTGATTAGGGCAAAGAAAAACTTTAACCCTAACAGAAATCAGCTAACATGAACTCAGTGAAACAAAACAGTTTCTTTGAAGCTACAACCCCATGTAAATAGTATATATTGAGATAAGGTTGGTTGGCAGTATTCTTAAGTGCTGCTAAAGGTTGGTTAGCTGCAGCAGCCTGCTGCCAGTCAGTTAGAATGTAAACAGAGCAAAAACATGACTGCGTGGCAGCAGTAACCACTCACTGTTTGAAGGCACCATTAATGCTTCTACCCTCAACACATCACTGGTTCCTCACAGTGAAACTTAACTGTTGGATACTCTTCAAAGTCAAAGTCACTCAATGGTCCAAGCGTCTGAGTGACGCTGAACAAAAATACTCGCCCACCCAGCAGTCTGAGATCAATTCATCCTTGGTGGTCCAGATCTTCTCATCACATCCTGTACGCATAGCTTGAGTAAATGTATGGTTCTCGTTACGTCCTCCTGGCTTGTAGTCTTCTTTAGGGGCTCCTTTATTATTCCCGGTGTGACTGGTTGACTCACTAGACTGCCAACGTGGGATGGGACAACATTAGCTCACCATCTTCCCAACATCACAGTGGAGCTTCTAATGAACTTGTTCTTGCCAAGACACTAACCACATCTGAAACGTTGGTCAACCAGGACTTGGACAGACATCATAAAAGTGTGCTTTGGTAGAGGTTACATCGTACAAGGAATCTTGGGTCAAAGCCTGTAAACGTATTTACGTACCGTAAATCTGCTTTTCATGGTTGTACTTAGAGCTGTTGTCAAGAGGGTTTCACAGGAGCTGGCTGGCCATGGCCATTGAGAAACAGACCAGTCACTAGATGGGCACCTTTCTCCTCTTGTCCCAGAAAATCTCTCCTCAGATGCCATTTCTACTCCCCTCTAATAGATCAGACTGATAGCTGGATAATGCCAACATTATGGCTGAAGATTTCACACCAGTTTCTGTTCATTTGAATGGCTGAAATCAGTTGCTTGATGGAGCCAATAAAAGCCAAACTGATGAAAAGTTATGCCGTTCCTCAGTGTGTCTTTCCACAGAAGTTTCCCCTCTCTCCCTTTCAGCCCATTTAGTCTCCCTCTGCAGATGTTCTTCTTCTGTATTCTCTGGTTCATAAAGGTGTCCACAGTGAACAGCATTTCATTGTCGCTGACATAATCACTCAATTCTATTTTCTTGTATTCGTTGTCTCCATCTAAACTGCTGTTACAGCTGATCTGAGCAGGTGCTCCTATATGTAGGAATATATGGACGGAATACAGTTGAGAAAATGCAGTGCCCAAATACAGTATAAGGCTATCTGGTGGCAAATTAAGGCGGTGAAAAAAGATCTAAATTTATGTTAAATATGTTTTTCTGCCAACCCTGTCTACGACAGTACAATGCTGAGCTCCAGTTGTTGGACTTCTCTATCCTTCTGCTAACTGGGACTGCACTGACCACCATTTACTGAAGGTAATGCACTGACTGCCTCATACAACCCCACTTATAAAAAAACACTAAACGGCCATGTCAGCCAGAGCTGATCGCAGCCATTTTACACAATGCTCGTGATTCCACCAGCAGCGACTCGGCACATCCCAGAGGTGGCTCTCAGCACCGCTTCAAATGCACACCAAGTCTATTTTTGACGGATGCCACATCAGTTAGTACAGAGTGGATCAAATGGGCAGGAAGTCAGACACAGAAAAGGCAGGGAGAATCCGGTTAATTTTCAAAATAAAAGACCCTGTGCAGAGTCACGATCATAAAGGCAGACAGAAAAGAAACTATTTAACCACGTAGCCTGCTTATCCATGGTAGAAGCACAAAGAGCGAGGAAGGAGGACCTCAACAAAATCTGAGCAAGTAAACATAATCAGGTGGGCAAAACGCTCTGCTGTTTCTGAAACGCTGCTGGTGGATCAGAACCGTGGCGCGGACGTGCCAAGAAAATGCCATAAACTTTAATCAACACCTCTCTGACATGCCCATTCTTACTCCCAACTCCTAAAATACAGCAGCTTGGTCACTGCCCTTATGCTTCAAACTATGACGTGGTAGCTATCCCTGTAGCGTCATTTTGATGTTTTGGTCAAAGTCATGTGACATGGTATGAAGAGCGAGAAAGATGGTCACGCAGGACACTGTGTTGGTTCCTTTTTAAGTTACGTAACGTACATAAGTTACAAAGTATTTTTGTTGGCTAAACTTAACCATGCAATTTTGGAGCTTTTATTTTGAAACTCTAGCCGTACATTGCATATTTATCATTAATAACTTGACTGCAGAGCCCATGCAAAACTGACACCAAAGGGGTATCAACAGTCCAATCCAATCCAACTTTATTTGTAGAGCACTTTAAAACAACCACAGTGGACCAAAGTGCTGTACAGAGAAAAAAAATAAAAACAAAGTACAAGAATAAAATACAAGGACAGATTAAAAGACATAAAACAGCTATACATATACACAAAATAAACAATAAAATAAGAATAAGAATACAAATAAAAGTACATTCAGCATCTCACATGGTGTCAAAAGCCAAGGAAAAAAGATGGGTTTTAAGATGGGATTTAAAAATAGACAGAGAGGAGGCCTGTCTGATGTGGAGAGGCAGATCGTTCCATAGTTTAGGAGCTGCTACAGCAAAGGCACGGTCACCTCTCAGCTTGCGCTTCGTTTTGGGTACACTCAGGAGCAGTTGATCAGCTGACCTGAGAGAGCGAGGGGGTGTATAAGGCTGCAGCAGCTCGGAAAGGTAGGGCGGGGCGAGACCATTGAGGGATTTAAAAGTAAATAAAAGAATTTTAAAACTGATCCTAAAATGTATGGGCAGCCAGTGAAGTGAGGCTAAAATGGGGGAAATGTGCTCGTGTTTACGTGTGCCAGTTAAAAGACGTGCAGCAGCATTTTGCACCATCTGAAGACGGGCGACGGAGGACCCACTGACCCCCACATAAAGTGCATTACAGTAATCCAGCCTAGTGGTCACAAAAGCATGGATTACTGTTTCAAAGTGCTGCCTTGAAAGCATAGGTTTAATTTTTGCCAGCTGCCTCAACTGGAAAAAGCTCGATTTAATGACTGAACTGATCTGACAGTCAAGCTTGAGATCTGTATCCACTTTGACACCAAGGTTTGTGACGGTTGGCTTAATGAACTGGGCCAAGGAACCCAAATCTAAAAGGGGGGTCCCAGTGGTGCCACCAAAAACCATCACCTCTGTCTTTTTCTCATTAAAATTTAAAAAGTTTATGGCCATCCAGGCCTTTATGTCATCAAGACACCTGAGTAGCGGTTTGACAGAATATGCATCTTTCTTTTTGAGAGACATAAATCTGACTGTCATCCGCATAACAGTGGAAGGAAATACCATGCTTCCTAAGTATGGAACCAAGTGGAAGCAAGTAGAGAGAGAAGAGAAGAGGGCCTAAAACTGAGCCC